>PVJC01006297.1:0-55485 GCA_004026665.1 Murina feae | reverse complement strand
TTGGTCTCTAGACACCTTTAAAAAAATTTTATTGTTGTAAGTGTTCCATAGGTCCTCCTTTCCCCCCGATTAACCTCTTCCAGCCCGCTCCATCCTCCCTGCCCCAGGCCCTCACTAACCCGGTGTCTTTATCCACCGGTTATGCATATATGCATATAAGTTAATTGGTTAATCTCTTCCCACCCACCCTCCCCTGCCTTCCCTATGAGGTTCAACAGCACCCAATGTAGTTTTCAAGGTGGAATATAAGAATTTTCATGCATTATCTTTCACATGGTTTTGATTCTTGAAATTAACAATTTAAGAATGTCAGATTGCTGACTACATGTAAATCCAAGATTAAAATACTGTAAGTTGCCTCTGTGCACTGACTGTTGAAACCCTTATCCGGACCCTGGCTTCTGAATACATATCTTCTCTCAGTTTACACCTTATCTCAGCCACCAAACTGCTTTTTCAGGATGTTGCTTTTTTAGTGCCAGATAAAGGTCAATGGTCTGTTGTGTAAGTCCTTCCTTTCAGTATATTATTATCTTATATTTTGACTGCTAATTTTTGGCTTATTATTCGCTGTTGAATTCCAGACATGGGAGGACAATAGGTCATTGGCATTTCATTTGGATTTCAGGATTTAAAATTGTAGACGTTATGAAATTTTCAAATATGTAAGGCTAATGTAAGGCTACTTTACGTAGTTGTTTTATAACCTTCCTCCTCAAAGTCTGTATTTTATAGTAGTAAAACTGATATAGGCACTTCTCAGTCTTATCTGTAGTACTTTCTAAACACTTGACATGTCATTAACAGTGATGAATCAGAAGATTTTCAAAAGATGGTTTAAGAATCCTTTGATTTGGTTTACTCTAGTATTCTTTATTAGAGCTACTAAGAGGTTAAGATAAGCTGACCCATGAGGGACTGAAATAGGTACTTTTACATAATTTAGTTAGCTTTCTAGGATTAAATTATAAATTAGAAGCCTTTATATAGGACAGGAACAACACTTACTTGGAAAAAAGATTCCTTATATTGTTTACTAACACTGTTTTCATTGTCGATGGCTATTAGTGCCATTAGCAGCTTAGTCTGTACTTTTAGGAATCAACTTTTTGCCAGAAAAACATAAAAGTCATGACTACCAGCTAAAGCTTTTAAGAAGGTCCATCTTTTATTTATTCCTGTCATGTTAGCCCAGCCAATATTATTTTTTGTCATTTTACTAACCTTCTGAGTTAATGTTTCATATTATTTTACAGTATTTATTCAATGGGTATTTATTGAGTTATTACTGTTATTTGCTAATTACTACACTACGAGTTAGAAATACACTGATGAACTAGCATTTAGCAAATAACTGCCGATGAGATAATGTTACTAAAATGAAAGTGTTGCCTGGCTGGTGTGGATCAGTGGTTGACCTATGAACCAGGAGCTCATGGTTCGATTCCCGGTCAGGGCACATGCCCGGATTATGGGCTTGATCCCCCAGTATGTGGCATACAGGAGGCAGTTGATCAATGATTCTCTCCCATCTTTGTTTTATAACATGTTTCAGTCTCTTTCTCCTGCTCCCTTCCTCTGTGAAATAAATAAAAATATATTTTAAAAAACACAATAAAATGAAAGTGTTTATCAGGATATGACTATTACATATAGACACCTGAATCACAGTTTCTAAAAGGGTAATACTTGAATTAATACTTTCCAAAGTGGAAGTAAAGATGAATAAATGTATTCAACATTTCAGGGAGTTTTGAACCATGGACATATATTAGGGTTATAATTTTATCCAGGATACACAATGAAGGAGATTTGACTATATTGAGATATATGTATCAGCCACTTTCTGAAGTACCATAGCACATCATGACAGTTGCTGTCTGTGTAGCAGCTTGAAAGTATCAACCTTCATTTAGCTAATTCAGAAGTAATATTTCCAGGATGATAGATCAAGATTAGAAATAATAGAATTACCTGATATGTGAGTACATGAAGTAAATAAAACCATGACAGGCAGGTCTGAATGTCTCCTGACCTCTTACTACCTCAGTACCACAGAGCTCAGCTGAGAACCTGTGTGGGTGTGGTTTTTCAGCCTGAGTTTCTTTTTTGATTTAAGAGCTGACACTCCCTGAGTTCATCAAAATGTTTTCACCTTCACTTACTGGTATCACACCTATAAACACTGCATCTTCCTCATTCTCTGGGAAGCTCAGAGGCCTTGAAACTCAGGAAAAGTGAAGTATTCTCACCATCAATAGCAACATTACTGCATGCTATTCCAGCTACTGACATCGGTCTCGAAAGTGAATTTGAGGCATAATGACCTTTTATTGCAGATAGACCTCGCATAACTTAGAGCGACCTTTCCTGGAAAGGAGATTCATAGAGCAGACCAGCCTTTCCTCATGCTTCTGAAAGGCTTATGTAGAAAGGTGCGACACCCCAACCTTCTCAAAAAGCTGCGGTTGAATAAGTTAGAGAGTTTTTGTGCACTATCTCCTTCTGGGAGAGTTGCAGCGCTTGCTAGAAGATTACAGTCTCTATGAAGTCCTACTATGAAGAATACGTTAAATATTTTAAAATGTAACTTATTCAACCATATTTGACCACAGTTTTTTTTTCTTCTTACTTACTACCTAACAGCAATCCCAAAGTTGACTGTTCTGCCTTAATTCAGGTTACTTTCTGCCATGATCCAGCTCTTGGTAGTGATCAATTTAGAGGCAGAGCTTAACACTCATAGCCAATTAGAAGCTATCTTTATTAGCCTATTCTGTAAGAACTATAAGAAAAGTTCTTTATGAACCTTTTATGGAATTCTTACATTGTTTAGAGCATACTATTTGGAATCTTTAGCAAAGCATGAGTTCATTACTTAAGTAGCCTTTGCATCCCTTACATGAGGACTTAAAAGGCAGGCTGCTATGGAATGAGTAGAAACAGGTGAGCTTCTCATGACTGGCCTGTGGCCTAGAGTGCATTTTTCCAGAGATGCGGTGGCCTGGGTGCCCAGTGTGCCGCCTGATGCATTGCTCCATGCTGCCCGTGGCTGTGCTTGCCCATGGCGGAACTTGTGAATGGCTTGTGCTACCATATTGTTGCAAAGAACCAGGTTATGCAGTGATCCTTACAAGTTACATATTTGTGTATTTGCTTTCCGCAGTGATGGAGAGGGGAGAAAAAGGACCTCGTCTACTTGCAGCAACGATTCCCTGAATGTTGGAGGAACCCCTGTCACTCCTCGCCGAATCTCCTGGCGGCAGCGCATCTTTCTCAGGGTTGCTTCTCCCATGAACAAGTCTCCCTCAGCAATGCAGCAGCAGGGTCTGTATGGTGCTCACTAAAAAATTACTCCTCATTAGTGTAAATTAGGGAATGGAATGCAGTGGTTTGTGTCCAAAGAGACTTACGTATTACAGTGGAGAAATAATTTCTCTTTCTACTAAATAGTGGTTAACTTCTCAGATATCGTTAGAACATATCTGGCATTCAGTAAATGCTTGTTAATGAATGAATAAGTTTCCAAAATCAGGAACCATGATAGGTGCTAGAAAGGAAGTCATTTATTTTTTAACCTACCTCCCTCCCTACCTACCTACCTCCTTCCTTCCTTCCTTCCTTTCTTTCTTTTTTCCTTCCTTCCTTCCTTCCTTCCTTCCTTCCTTCCTTCCTTCCTTCCTTCCTTCCTTCCTTTCTTTCTTTCTTTCTTTCTTTCTCTCTCTCTTTCTCTCTCTCTTTCTCTCTCTCTTTCTCTCTTTCTCTCTTTCTCTCTTTCTCTCCTTCCTTCCTTCCTTCCTTCCTTCCTTCCTTCCTTCCTTCCTTCCTTCCTTCCTTCCTTCCTTCCTTCACATTGAAATTTTTTACAAATTGAATTTATTGGGGGTGACATTAGTTAATAAAACCATATAGGTTTCAAGTATACAACTCAGTAACACATCGTCTGCATACTGCATCTGCACTCACCACCCAAGTCAAATCTCTTCTTGCCACTCTTTATCCCCCCTTATCGTCTTCCCCCTCTCACCTCCCCCTTTTCCCTGGCAGTCACCATACTTTTGTCTGTGTCTCTGTGCTTTTTAATTTTTGTTTTTTCCCCTTAATCCCTTAATCTTTTCACGCAGCTCCCTCCCAACTCCTTTCCCCTCTGACAGCTGTCAGTCTGATCTATTCAATTATAGTTAACATTGAGCATAATCATAGCCGTTTTTATTATTGGAAAAGCAGTGTACTCTTTTTTAACAGTCACACATAAAACAAAGTGACATAAAATGTTGAACAATAAAGAAGTGGATACAGATACACTAGGTGAATATCAAGCAAAAGAGCGTGGCAGCTGTCTTCGAATGTTAGAAATTAAAGCAGAAACATACAGGGGCAAAAAAACTAATAATAGAAAGATACAAAAATAATGAGAACACGTAAGTATACAGACTTGAGAGTTAGAAAATCATAGAATTTTTGGCATAAAAAAAAACTAGCTCTTTTAATATATTCCTCTATGAAAATTAAATATAGAAAAATTGAATACAGGTAATAATTGAGAAATACAATTAAATAAAGTTGATCTGATATTTATATGGAACCTAATAAAATGTATTCATTTGTAGCACATATGGAATAGTCATAAAATTAATTATGTTCTTGGCTCCAAAGATTTCTTAATGAATTCCACACCATCATGACCATTTATACTATGTTCTCGGATCACAGTGCAAATAAGAATAAAAAGAAAAAAGAAGAAGAAATAAATCAAAAATTAGAGGACAACTAAAATATTTTGTCAGTTTGGAAACTGAAAACTCTACTAGAAGCCAGAAGGAAAAAAATATGATGAACATTGAGTGGTATTTAGAGAACATTTCTAAAATTAAGAAAGCCAAAACTTAAATGTACTAAATATTTAATTCAAGAAGCTAAAACAAGAGTGAGAGAGTAAAAAAAAATATTTAAGTTATTAAGAAAAGAAATAAGGGTACGAGTGGAGATCAATTTATAAATTTAAAAAAACCAAACAAACAAGAAAAGAGTTGACATTACTAAAGATAAAATCAACTCTGCCTTGCCTGATCAGAAGAAGCTTCAGGGCAAAATTAGGTATTTGTTTAAACTCATTGCTGAGACAAGTATGTTTCAGAAAGCGGAACTAGCAAAGCTCTGGAGTCGTTGGAGGGAGTTTTGTAGGTCAGAGAATCATGAGAAACTGAACTGAGGGAGCACAGGATGGAAGACTGCGATGAGGACGGGAAGGTTACATGCGGCTGGAGTCTGAAGGGATCTATATGCTACCCCCTGTAGTCTGGACATAGCTCTTTGGGGTATAAGCAATCCTCGTCATGTTTTAGGAGACATGGTCATGCCTGTTAATACAGAAAAATATGGCAACGGTACAGAAGATGGCTTGGAACGGAGGGAGAAAATGAGCTCAGGAATTGGGCAAGAGGCTGTTGCAGGAGGCGTGAGGGGAGTGCTGAGCCACGATGAGCCCAGAGCTGCTCATCCGCTTTTCTCCTGAAGGATTGAGACGGGTGGACGGACCCTTAGGAGAGCCCTCACTCCGACTCATGCACTCCTTTTGTTTTGCACCATCAGAGGGTGTGCATAGGTGAATTGCAGAAGTGTTAAAACCCGGGAAAGGCCGGTTCATTTTGGAGCACCTATTTTTTAGGTCATTTTGTGCGGAAAGGAGAAGTGGTGAAATGAGATATGTTTTCATTTCACTATGAGAGGGAACTCCGGAAGGGGAATTCAGTCGAGTGAGTTTACTTAAACCATTCCTTCCAGAAACTGACAGTGACTGGGAAAGTGGCTTTGGGCAAAGCTTTAAAGGTGGACTCTAGGATGAGAGCACGTTGATGCTGGAGGAAACTTCCGTCGTCTGGGTTACTGCTGTGGAATGCCTCTCACTGTGTTCTTCTCTGCAGATGGACTGGACAGGAATGAGCTGCTGCCGCTGTCCCCTCTTGCTCCAACCATGGAGGAGGAACCGGTGGTTATATTCATGTCTGGGGGCGATGACCCAGAAAAAGCTGAAGAAAGAAAAAAATCAGAAGAATTGAGGAGTTTGTGGAGAAAAGCTATACACCAACAAATTTTGTTGCTTCGAATGGAAAAAGAAAACCAGAAACTTGAAGGTTAGCCATTCCCATGGGGCTCAATGATATGCTACTATAATTTAAGATTGTTGTCTTGGACTCTATATGCACTTTTACTAGACCACTGATTATAATTGCTTATTTCTATTTTGTGAGGTGTTTATAACACAGGAAAGATCAGCTTGAAATATTTGCATTTTGGCTTAGTAGAATTAAAACATCAGGCACTCTTAGAGATATTTGGGTAGTAGAGAGTGTAGATAATAGGATAATACAGTTATGTATATTTGATCAGTGTTTTGAATGACTGAAATCTCATTGTGCATTACTTAAAATAAAACTCTTAAACATGAGAAAGCAAATTCTTTTCTTGTGGAATATGATTTTCAACTATCAGGAAAATTGTATTTATAATAGGCGAAATAAGACTATTTCAAATAAATTGTATCCAAGTGTCTAATTACATATTATCAAATCAAAGTTCATATTTTTGTTACAAATTTCCTATTTAAAAATTATATGCAAATCATTAAATTGACAATTGGATAATTTATAATAGCTATTTTGCTGTTTGTGGTGCTTTATTGCTAAGTTTATAAATACCAAATGCTTTAGAATGTGTTTTCTAGACTTTGAAATGTTGATGTTACTTACCTCAGGAGATAGAACCACACACCAGGAGATGTGGAGACAGTACCAAAATGTATTAATGCCATTACTTTGGCAAATCAGTTAACATAAAAGAGTGTTATCTTTTACATTTGTAAAAGGGAAGATTTAGCTTACGTGGGCCCTTTGATTTTTTGGAGTCTCAGAAACTACATGGAGGCTTGTCTCTGAGTCGCTTTTATTGTGTTGCCTTCCGAAAAGCTTTTTAAATACAAGAACTCACCTTTCTGTGCTCATCATCTAGCTTAAGATTCTTCTTACTATACCTGTTATTCAATTCAGTTTTTAATTTCAAAAATATTTAGTTTGCAAGCTCACAATTTATTTTTTTATTGTTATTTTTCTTAGTGGAATGAAGAGTACTGAGATTTTACATACCCCTCAGAAGTAAATGTTATTTTGTGTGTGTTTTTTTTAAATGCAATTAGTTGCTGTTGACATAGCTTTTAAAAGCTTGGTGTGATAAATGGTATGCCCACTTGAACTGCCATAGATTTTTTTTAAAGGAATTGAATTTATAGGATGGGGCAAAAATAAGTTTACAGTTGTTGGTTTGGAAAATAATACAGTAAATAATAATACAAGAATAAACTCTGTGTTTCTCATACCTATAACTGTAAACCTATTTTTCCTCCCTCCTGTGTGTTTCAAGCAATTGGTTACATCATGAATTAACTCATAAGCAGAAAAAGAGGTTGAAAAGAGGATGGCTATCATCCTCTAAAACAGTTAAAGCATGAACTTACACATTTCATTAACATTTGGGAGTATGTGCAAGTGGAATCTAGTACTGAATTCCTAAGGAAGTGTTAGAATCATGGACTGCACTGGAAATGGCCTTAGAGATTATTAAGCTCCATTCTTCATTCCGCAACCTGTTAGTCATTGGCTTGGGCTGCATAAGGAATTAGCCTAAGGTCACACGTGATGTGCTGGCAGACAGGTACTAAACTGTGTGTTTACTTCTCATGGTTCTTGGGTTTTTCCCAGAATGCCACAGTATTTCTCAACTCTGTGTGTGAATATAGGGAAGTGGAATGTTTCAATGCAATGGACTGTGTGCATAATGTAGAAACTGACAGAATATGCATGGAGTTGATATTTAGAATATGCTATAGAGCCCTAACCGGTTTGGCTCAGGAGGTAGAGCGTCCACCTGTGGCCTGAAGGGTCCCAGGTTCGATTCTGGTCAAAGGCATGTACCTTGGTTGCGGGCATATCCCCAGCAGGGGGTGTGCAGGAGGCAGCTGATGGATGTTTCTTTCTCATCGATGTTTCTAGCTCTCCCTCTCCCTTCCTCTCTGTAAAAAATCAATAAAATATATTTTAAAAAAAGAATATACTATAGAAAACTTTATTACTTTTATATTTATTTCTCTACTTATGTAACAAAGACAAAATAATTTGGCTTATTAAAATTCTAGCCAATGGATAATCATTTTTGGTGGTACTTTATTCTCACCTCATTAACCAATTGAGGGCAGAGATGAACTGCTCTTACTCAGCAATTTATCCTCAGGGTCTGCAGCTGGCACATAGTAGGTAGTTATTATTATTTTAAATGAAAAAAAAAGTCTACAGAGGGTTGGAGAAAAGGAAAATCTGAAGATATGTTATGCTTTGTTCATTGTGAAAAAAATCATTAGTAATGTTAAATTTGAGATTATATTTATTATTAGCTTTAATGAACTCCTTTTACTTGATTATCACAGAGAATTGTAAAGCAAGTATTGAGAATCAAAGCTAAATTATGTTAGAAAGCCATCTAGTGGTATCCAGGAGGACTACTTTTGCGTGTGATTTAATTTTTTTATTATGTCTGGAGTTTTATGTAGAACATTTTACAACCCTGTTCGAATAGCAGTTGATTGTAAAATATTTAATTTTCTTTGAAAAGGTTTCAAACACAGTAAGTAAAGAGTAATACTGGTTTTGCTGTTGTTTTTTGTGCTGTCGAGGACTTTGGATGCATAACAAAGATTTGTGTTGCAGAAGGTAAGGTGGTTGAGCCCTGTGGGCTTGAATGAGTAGAGGCTCCTCAGAGAGGCTCCCTTTCAACGTGATATGAACAAAAGAGAAAAAGTATATTCTGTCACGGTTTTTCTTCCTTCTTCATTTTATAGGCATTTCTTTTAATAAGCTCTGGGCTTATATTTTAGACCAGCAAATGAAAGAGAATTTTGTACTATTTAAAAAATGGAAGTAGGGATAACTTCAGTAACATGAATTCTCCTCTTTAAGATTATTGCCAATGAACAAGGAGCACATAACTCAGTGTTGTTAAGGACAGTGTTCCTAATGGAATAGTGATAAAAATATACCAGGTTATGATGGTTAAATATTTATGGAATCAAGGTTAGCACGAGGCATTGTTTTCTCATAGAAGTCAAATATAAAACATTAACACTTGCACGGTGTTTGAAATGATGTAAGTTGTCACTTTGGAGGCTATCACATTTATAAAAGAATTGAAATTTTTAGCAGAGCAAACGTGGTTTATTTTTATATTTGTCAGAGCGACAGACTGTAAGATGCTGAGTAAAACCTCCTCAGGAAGTTATTCCTGACATTTTCTTATATGAAATGACTCAACGTTTGAGAATCTTTCATGTAGTCTCACTTTTTAAAATTTTCTTCTTTCAGAAAATATTAGTGGTTGATTCCTAAAAGTCATTTGGTATAGTTTTAAAAATATAATACAATGTTAAAAATACTATGTTTTAAAAACGTATCGGTCTTATATGAATTCCCTTGTTTCCCTCAGCAAGCAGAGATGAACTCCATTCCAGAAAAATTAAATTGGACTATGAAGAAGTTGGTGTATGCCAGAAGGAGATCTTAATAACCTGGGATAAGAAGTTACTGAACTGCAGAGGAAAAACAAAATGTGATATGGAAGACATTCATACTTCTCTTAAAGAAGGTATTCTAGAACACCTCAGTCATCTTCTTTCTGTTTTTTGTTTTTTGTTAATCCCCACCCAAGGATACATTTCCACTGATTTTTAGAGAGAAGTGGAAGAGGTGGGGGGGAAGAGAGAGAAGCATCCATGTGAGAGAGACACACTGATTGGTTACCTCCCGTATGAGCCTGGACTGGGGCCAGAAATTGAGCCTGCAGCTGAGGTATGTGCCCTTGACCAAAATCAAACCTGTGACCCTTGAGTCCGGAGGTCGACGCACTATCCACTGAACCAACCAGTCAGGGCTCAAACTTTTTTTTAGAGAAAGCTTCAGAGATTTTTTAAAAAATTTGTGCACCTTGGGCATACTTTTGTCTTTATGCTTTACCTATAAAAAAGAGAGTGATTGCTTCTGCCAGCAGTCAGTGACTCAGGTGGTAGGAAATGGTGCTAATGGAGAGTGTCCCTGGGGAGATGGCAACATCTTTTCTGCAGGCTTTCCTGCCTCCTTCAGTCAGCTGTTCTCAGCTCAGTACCCTGTTTACCAAGGAAGGAGCAGATTCCTTGGGTTCGCTGGTACAGATCTTCGATCATATCCATAAAATTAGGCTGACAGGCTTGACTCATTTCCATCATTTGGTTAGAAGAGTTTATTGACATACATGTGTACATGTATATGTATATTCACTTACGTGTATGTGTTTACATATGCAGAATTATATTCTTGTTAATCAATTAATAAGTTTTCCTTCCATCTATTTATTTCTTTCTTTATTTTGGAAATTTACCTTTATTTTAGTCATTACATTGCATTCTTGCTCTGTCATATAAAATAACTGATAATGAATCTTGTTTTAAAAGGTTATGGTAACATGTGAAACTATGGCATAAATAAGTTGAAATTAAGATTAATTTTGTAAGATCCTACATTTATAGGCCTAATATGTTGGTGTTTTGCCTTGAAGATATGGAAATCCTAAAAATTTTCATTGAATGCATTATTTGAGAGAGAAAAAAGTGGTTACTAGAATGTGTGAGAGATGGATGACTTTTACAATATGTTTTAGGGGTTGCCCATCTTCCCATTTCATACAGGATACAGTTTAACCTTCTGAACATGGTGCCCAGTGTCCCCCATAACCTCGCCTTCGTTTTTCTGATCTCATTTCCTGCCTCTCGCTACCTTGTATCACATGTTTCCCAGCATGCCCCAGGCTCTTTCTGTGCAGCCCCCTACACTTCTCTTCCTTACCATGCTACCTGCTCCCCTTCCTCTCTCCCTTCTTTCCATCCCATCTTCTTCTCACTCCTTCTTCCTCCTCCCATTCCTTTGCCCCTCTCAGGGCGTTCACGCACCCTCCTCCCAGAGAGATTGCTGCTTACACTCCCAGTCTGTAGAGTCCTCGTATCCTTCAGCATTCAGTTCAAATTCCACTTCCTCAGAAACAGTATGCCTGCCTCTCTCCTCCGCTAAAAGGAATTAGTTTCACTTTATTATTTTTTCTTATAATTCTTTCTCTGTAATCATGGTGGTCAAAAGTTGCAATTTTGTATTTACATGTACATTTGTTTAATGTTTCTCTCACCCCACCACTGCACTGCGCATCTAGCATCTAAGACAACATCTTGCCCAAGTTATTTAGTGAATGGATGAATGAGATGAATTTTCCTGAGAATGCATTTATTCACTTCTTAGTAATGAGGTACCCTCAGGGCCATGCCCTCTACTCTGATACATATTAGATGCTCAATAAATATTTGTTTAATGGAAGTGAATTACATTTTTGTAAAACGTATTGGACAGATAATAAAATACTCCACTCCGATTAGAAATAATTCGTTTAATAAGCTGATGAAAATTACCCCCTGAGAATGACATTTTGCACACTCATTCATTCAGTCAATAGATGCTTGCATAGCAAGGTATATTCTTGGACTTGGTCATGCAGGGATGAAAGTGTGCTCACTGTTCTCCCAGACCTTGCCATTGCAGCGGGGAAAACAGATGAACATATGGTAGAGAGCTACCTGTAATCTAACGTGGCAGTGTTTTAACTAGAGTATGAGCCAAGCAGTGAGTGGAAAGGAGTGATTACTCCCAGAAACGTCTGGGAGACCTTTGGTAGAAGAAGGGCATTCAGGCTCACCGTAAAAGACAAGCAGAAATGCGCTAGGCATTTAAGTGGGGGAGCTTGGATTTCCACGAGACAATCGTAAGGAGCTGGAGGTGAGACAATAGCCACCAGCTTCTTATGCTTCGAGCGTGTGGGGAATGGGAGGCAATCGGACTGAAAAGGTGGTTTGGAGATGTATTGTGGAGGGCCTTGTAAACCAGTCAGTGAGCCTGCGGTGCAGCTTTTGCAAAATAATACTTTTAGCTGATGCAAACTGTGGCATTGCAGCCCCAAAAGTTTATTGCCATTAAGCCTTCCTTTACCCAGCTGGAGCTCGGGAATGTGTTTCAGAGCTAGTCTGTCTGAACTGAAAAAACATAGTGAAAGAAAATTAGCTGCTTTGTAAAGTATTGAATTCTGTCCCTCCCAGTGCTTACGTCATATCCTTTGGCATAAAAAGCATAATGTTAGCATACTTTGAACTGATTGTGATACCCTTTGGTTTTCTAACACAGTGGAGTTGATGCTGCATTTCACAGGCTAGGTGTTTTCCTCTCAAAGACTGAAGGCCGTTCATTAGCACTCCAGTTATACCTTCATATTGTACTTCCCATTTTTATTACTTCATTATTCTATTTTATTCATTATTCTAGGAATGCTATTTAATTCTCTCTTACAACGTTTCTTATTTATGACCAATATTGAGAAGTTATATGAGGATGTGCATTTGTTACTAGCTTCAAATCAAGTAAAAGGTGATAATAAGCAATAATGCATACCAGGAATTCAGAATTTGGCCTCTGAAACCACATTTCTGGAATTCTACTTCTAAACTGCCATTTGCTAGCTGTGTGAATTCGGGCAAGTTACTTAGCCTCTTTCTGCCTCAGCTTCACCATCTGGACAGTGGGGGTAATAGTGATCACCTCTCTCATTGGGGTGTTTTCTGAGCCCCTGTACCATGCTCAGCAGTGAGGCACCCTCAGTAAATTGTGTAGGAGGTGGTCTCTCAGTGCTGGCCCATGTCTTATATTGCCGTTGTTATTTGAGGGTGGTTTTGTTTCGCAAGACATTAGCAGCTGCGGGATTAGACTTGTCAGTCGTGCTCCATGTTCACACGGTGGCAAGCTGGACATTGCAGCTGCCTGTTTCCAGCATTATATGGTTCACCAGCTATGATTCAGCAACTTCCATCCAAAGTTCAAGACCTTGATTTTTATCTCGCACTGTAGGTGTTCCCAAAAGCCGACGAGGAGAAATCTGGCAGTTCCTAGCTGTACAGTATCGTCTACGGCACCGGTTGCCCAATAAGCAGCAACCTCCAGACACGTCCTATAAGGAACTTCTGAAGCAGCTCACTTCCCAGCAGCATGCTATTCTCGTGGATTTAGGTATGTTTGTCCTGCTGATTATTATTTACGAAAGTAAACAGTGGGGCTGTTTGTTGAGTTTTTTGTTTGTCTGTGTTTTGGTCTCGAGAAAGAGGAGCTGTTGGCCTATGTAGAGATGCTGACTCTGTCCGTTTTTGGGGGGCAGTTGGTTTTATACCTAGTTGGAGATGTCCTAACTGCCCGAGTAGAAGGTGAAGATTTTGTCACCAAACTTGCCCTCCAAAAAGGGAGTTATCTTATATGTGAATCAGTAGAAAGGTCATATTGTCAGATACTCTCAGTTCCTGTTTTTGAATAACTGACTTTTGTTTGGGGTAGACAGTTATCTCAATCAGCTTTGATTTCAAAATAGGCTAGAGTAGGTTAAAAGAGCTGCCATTTTTTCTTTTTTCTTTTTTTAAACCAAGTCCCATTAAGTATATCTGGACAGGTTGCTGAAAACAAGCCTTTGAATATGACTTTATAAAGCAATATAATGAGTGGTTATGTTGTGGAAATCATGAGTACTGCCCTGTAGGGTGAAAGAAAAGTTAGCTGTCATAATGTTCGATGAATGGGTACCTACAGCCTAGGGGAGGGTTTCCAGTGCCAACATCATCAAGCTTGTCTTTCTAAGTGCTAAATTCCAAATAACTTAAGAAAGTAACAATAGTATTATTTAAAAAATTATATTGTGCCTAGTTTTTCTCTAAATTAACATATTATAATATACATTTTATTATTTTATAATCTCAAACATTTTGGATTAAATATTGTACATTGACATTTGACTGTTTCATCTGTATCCCTAAGAATTGGTCATTTTAAAGTGGACAGATGTGTTACTTGAGCCCATTTGTGAAAACAAGTGGTTACATTTTATTTGGAGTCACCTTCTATTAGGGCTTATAAAAATAAGCCAAAAAACTGGCCAAAACCTACTTTTGACCTCTGTTCCTTGATGATAGCTTGTTGGGAAAGGAGCCCGCATCAGTTAATATTTTTGAGCCCAATAGAATTAAAAGGGAGAATTTCACAAAGAAACTAGAAACTTCAGTTCTTGTTCTGATTTTACCACTGAACTGTGGCTTTAGGCAAATTACTTTGCTTCTGATTTTCAATCTTCTCTCTTCAATGAGGACTTGGCACTAGGCAATCCTTGTGTATCCTGCAGGTCTGTGGTTCTGTGACTGGGAATTGATCCTGAGACTAGAAATTGGGATAATACATTTAGGGTGAGTCTAGATGTCCTAATAGAAGGAGATGATGAGATCAGGTTGCAGGGACTTATTTATATAACGTATTTATCATTTTCTTTAACAAAAATTTTAACTGAGAAGTAAGATGATAATTTTAAAAATGCTTATTTGACTCTACTTGTAGCCATCTGTGTTTTGTCAGCGTGTTCTTGTTACTTCTCACCTCTTCCCCTCAGTTGTTCTGCAGAATTAATCTTACCAGTTCCTGAGGATGTGGGGAGGGGTGTCACTCTTAAGCACATGCGGTGGAAACATTTAAAAATCTGGAACTCTTTTAAAATTTAACGTATATGAGTAGTCATGTCACAGGGAAGCTACCATCCCCTTCATTTTCGTGGCACAAAGAAAGTCCCGCACCAGTCTGTGCGCAGCATTGGTGGTGAAGATGGGTTTTGTTTCTCTGTTTAATACCAACTTTTCAGTGATCCAGGACTGATTGTGTTTGCGGTATCTCCGTGGTAATTTTATATCCAAAGGAGAATTTTAGAGAGGAATTAAAAACATATATGTGTTTTTCATTGAGTTGAGAGAGAGAGACATCGATGTGAGAGAGAAGCATCAATTGGTTGCCTCCCACACGCACCCCAACCTGGGATGGAACCCGAAATCTTATCAGTTGCAGAGAATCATAGGTCTGTTGGCTATAGCCCTGACCTGGAAGCAAACCTGTGACCCCTCAGTGCATGGGACAGCGCTCCACTCCTTGAGGGGAAATTTTTTGAGATCACCTTGACCCCTTAGTTTTCTTGTCCTTTTTCAATATATTGGAGAGAGAGAGAGAGAGAGAGAGAGAGAGAGAGAGAGAGAGAGAGAGAGAGAGAGAGAAAAGAAAGTCGACATGGCTCATGAAGGTGGTTTAAGAAGCAGAGAGCAAAGAATGTTTGAAAAGTAAGTATTTCCTGAATGACAGATTGAATGTAAAACAGCTCCCCAAAGTCCCGCCAGTGTCATATTACAAGAGAAGCAGGAGTAAATCCGTTCAGAACTACTAAGATTTCCTTTTAAATAGTGACACCTCTTATGGTTTCAGTTAGCAGGTGGTCTTTATGTGACCTTAGAATTTGCCTGGATTTATAGTCAGAATAAATTTTGTATTTTATTCTCTTGAGATCTCTTCTGGATATATCCTTGATTTGTTTATGCTTGATTTTTTCCCCCTTCTAGATAGAAGTTCTGATTAGCATAAAATATTTGCTTTCCTGACCTGTATGTGGAGATAGGGTGATGATCTGGCAGGCAAGACTTGGGGGGGGGTGAGTAGGAGTAGGGTGGGGAGAAAGGGAGAGAAGGAGAGAGAGAGAGAGAGAGAGAGAGAGAGAGAGAGAGAGAGAGAGAGAGAGACTGAGACTCAGTTCCATGGACTCTCAAAACAACTCCAACTGGTTTGAACAAGAATGTTTATTTCTGGAAATCACTGAATTGCAGTTTTGCTCTGGTCTCCAAAGCACGAGGACATCTCAAAAATGTTTCCTTTCTTTTCCTCTGCAGGAAGGACATTTCCTACTCACCCTTACTTTTCAGCACAGCTTGGGGCAGGGCAACTGTCACTCTTTAACCTCTTGAAAGCCTACTCCTTGCTGGACAAAGAAGTGGGTTACTGTCAGGGGATCAGCTTTGTGGCCGGAGTCCTGCTTTTGCACATGAGTGAAGAGCAAGCCTTTGAAATGCTGAAGTTCCTCATGTATGACCTAGGCTTCCGCAAACAGTACCGACCCGACATGATGTCGCTGCAGGTGAGGTGGCAGACATTCTCCGGGAAGGTGTAAAGTCATCAGAAGATCTTAGAAGCAGCCCTCTTCTCAGTTACAGTAGACTTAAAGAAATTTGGACCCTGTGTCCCTTAAGTCTACACATTACATGGGAGAGGAATTAAGTAATCTTAATTCACTTTTCCTCAACTTGTCAGTTGCAAAGAATCATAGATCTTTTGTTTAAAATCTGAAAATATAATGTCTTTATTCCTTTACTTGGTGGGCAGAAATGGCAGATGTCTATGTCATGGTTCTTCTTGAGCTTACCATATCTCCCCTCTTTTACCATAAGGTCAGATAGGTTCTTAGATGGCGAAAAGTTCAAAGTATATGGTATGGTGTCAGCCTGTTTTTCTTTTTCTTAAAATATATATTTTTTAAATATACTTTATTGATTTTTTTATAGAGAGGAAGGGAGAGGAATAGAGAGTTAGAAACATAGATCAGCTGCCTCCTGTATACCCCTTACTGGGGATATGCCCACAACTAAGGTACATGCCCTTAACCGGAATCGAACCTGGGACCTTTCAGTCTGAAGGCTGATGCTCTGTCCACTGAGCCAAACTGGTCAGGGCAGCCTGCTTTTCTTAGGCTGCTCTGAAGGAGCACTGTTAAGATTTTTTTGGTTAAGCAGGGTATTCATTGCTACTTCTAGCTTCAACTTAGTTCAGACTCCCTGTTTACACATTTCTCCTCTCTAGTTTAAACTTCATTTTCCTTAGTGTATAGGTTTCTAACAAGAAGTTTAAATTTTATCTGTCGATAGGCTATCCCAAACAACCACTACCTGGCAATTTAAAGCTTTTAATAGTAAAAATATAAAGGAAGACTTTCAAGAGAGGAATGTCAGGGTTCTCTTGCTTTGAAGTGAGCAGATACCCAGTCAGTCATAATATTATACTTTGGTTAAGAAGTAAAAGATAAAAAAATGCTTTTACAACGTACTCTATTTCCCAGTTCCCAGGGGTCAGTTTTCTCATGTAATATTTTAGTTATCAATCCACAGGCAAAAGAAGACTTGATGTTTTCACTTTTGAATATGATAGTGTCTGGGGTTCTCCTGAGAGGGTGGTGGAGAAGTAGTGCTCCGTTTCTCTTTAGGGAGATGGTGTTTTTGGTAGGGGATGGGGCTTTCCTCTCAATGTTCGGTTTTCAGGTGTAAGGTCAGATGAAGGGCGTTCATCGTGAAACAGATACGCTGATTGGGTTCCTAATTGTTGACCATTCATAGGTCTATAAACATTCCCTAAATGAAATAAGAATGGCCATAGCAGGTTTTATTTTTCATTTTATTGCTGAATAGTTTACTAGTCTCATAGTGGATAGGAAGTATTGCTGCCCTTATAGGAATTAAATAGTTCTGATTTCCAGAAATACCAGTTTGGTAGCTCTCCTTAGAACTGCAAAGATTAGAGAGTACTTGTAAATAGTTGATTTTGGTCAGTAAATAAAAAGATAGATATAGCTATCTGTAGCTATAGCTATATATTAAAAAATACAGTGACTTTTTTATTTAAAAACTAGTAGCCTTGCACATAAATCCATGCACCAGTAGCTCACTGCTGCCCTCCTGTAGCTCTCTGCCCTTCCTTCCTGCTATCCATAAGCTGGTCATTACACGATCGGTCATTATGTAACAACCATTTGCATATTACATCTTTATTAGATAGGATAGCTCATCAATTTGACATTATAAAAATTTATATAAATTGGATTTATGTATTAATTTAATATGACTTGCAGTTGCCAAGAAATCTGTTAAATCTATATTAATGAAAATGAAGATGTTTTACCATTTTTGGTGGTAGCATTTTTATAGGCCACAAGACAGGGAACCTTATTTTAGAAGAGTAGATCTTTTTGGTCTGTAAACACTCTCCCACTTTCTAGAGCAAGAAGTGTGTTTTATCTGATCAATATGAATTTCACAGTGGAAGCAGCAATGGGCGTGGGTCACTTGGTGTGACTTCTGCTACCTGCATAGCGTGAGTGTGAGTATTGTAGCTCTGTCTGTAAAAGGAGGGGCTTGAGGACCCTTCTAACTACGTCTCATTTTTTGTGTGTCTGCAGTTTATTGTTTTGAGTGTAAAAGCATCATATATTTTTATGCAAAATCTTTGGTTTCTACTTTTTTCCATCTTCTCATGCCTCACACTTCTCACCTGTCCCTATATCTCCCCTCTTCCATCTGGAGATTTGCCACGTTATCTATAAGGTAGAATGGAAAAATTATTTATCTTAGAAAATGGCATTTTATTATTACAGTTTCCTTTGAAAGAAGAATGAATTGTGCTTTTATTTGCCTTTTTCAAAATAAATTTAATGGAAATATATATTCATGGAATGTTCTCCACTCCTAGTTTAGAATGTAGGAAAAAAGTAGGGTTCTTTTTTTAAAAAAATTAAATATTGAACTATTGCTTCTGAATTATGATCATAACCATACAAGAACAGAATGCTTTTGATGCCATGTGTTCTTTTTATTCTGCTAATTAGATTTCTCTGATTTTTGTGCTACCAAAGCACTTTGATATAACTTCTCTTGACATAACTCAGTATGTCTAGTTTATAAATTGTAAATGGCCTAAGGGAAATACAGGATTTTTCAGTATGACTTAGTAAGATAAAAATCTCATTTTTAAACCTTATGTTTGCCTGTAGCTAAGCTTCTTACTTTATAGCTATGAGTTCCTGTGTCTTTTTCTTTCCTTTTACAGTTTGTGTCAAACCTTAGTTTCCACAGATAAGTGTTATAAAGGTCAAACAAATAAGTTGCTTTATTAATATAGAGTATTTTGAATTTTAGTTTTGTGTTCTAGAAACAACAGTTGCTAACTTCACAATATAGCTGTATATTTTAATGTGTTTTTATAGAGCTAACTATTTAAGGGTGATATTTTGATACCTTCTCATGATAGGAGTCTGAAAGATTTTATAAGATATTGTGTACATTTCTTACCAAAATGTTAAGCTGATAGAACTGATTAAGGAACCACTACTCAATCTGTACGGATAAAAATATAAATTAAAGCCCAATTCACAAATTTGTTTATTGTTTGCCACTGCTTAACCTTTAGCTACTACAGACATAAGTTTAAAAGTTGCTATATGTTGTCTTTATATTTTTTTAAAATATCAGTAATCAACTCAGTAACCACATGAAATAATTTCTTATTTTAATACTAGAAACATTGAGACTGCAGATTTTGCTTTAATCCCCTTTGTCATGAAATATAAGCTGCTGGAATACCTTGGACATTAGAAGTCACATCTCAAGCTTCTGACTCCACAACATGCTAAGCCTAGCAGTGTCTATTGCCTGGTGGGTGTAGGCCAGAGCTCCGTCACAAATCAGACACAGAGCCCAGCCAATAGAGTAGGCTTTGCTTCTGAACTGAATGTGGTAGTTTTTTTTAGAATGGAGACTTTTCTGGGATTGGCCTGAAATTAGAATGGCCTCCCATGAGAGTCCTGAACCAGGACAGTTCTGATTAATACCTTCCTACATTAATATCTGCATGAGGAAAGAAAAAAAAATGACCATTCTATATAATAAAAGGCTAATATGCAAATTATCCCCTCTACCTGGAGTTCATCCAGGAGTTTGACCAGGGGGCGAGTGGCCGGCCAACTGCCCATGGCCCCTCCCCCTGGCCAGACCCCACCCATACACCAATTTGTGCACCCGGCCTCTAGTTCCCATATGTATGTTAAACCAAAACACACATGATGGTAAAACTTGCTCAGTAGTCTTAGATGACCTTTCTGTGACTTGCTTTTATTGACTCAGTTAAATGAACTTAACTATCAACTATAACATAACAATGAAAATAAAGTAATATTGCTTTTATTTATTTGAATATATGTGAATTGAATATCAGAGCAATAAAATTAAAGTTTGTGCCTTCAGACAAATGCATAACATTTTATTTTCTTCTTCAAATTAACTTTAGATTCAAATGTACCAGCTGTCCAGACTCCTTCATGACTATCACCGAGAGCTCTACAATCACCTGGAAGAAAATGAAATCAGCCCCAGTCTTTATGCCGCCCCCTGGTTCCTCACATTGTTCGCCTCTCAATTTCCATTAGGATTTGTAGCCAGAGTTTTTGGTAAGAGATGCCTCTGAGCAAATGGAACCGTGTTATTTATTCTAACGGAATATACTTCTCGCCAGTTGCTTTATCATGTGTGATACAGAATAGCAGATTGCTAGTGGAGTTGAATAAACATGCCTGGCTTTGTTCTGAGAGTAATTTGAAACCATATTGGTCTTCAATGAAATTGATATTTCTGCCTCCTGTATTTGAGTGAGCTGTTTCAGGCCTTTACTTTCATTTATACCTAATAATCAGAGTATACTTCTTTAAAAATCCAAACCAAGAAGTTACTTATAATTTTCTAAAATTTCATACATATCTATCTGACCTTCGTTTTGTTTTGTTTTGTTTTGTTTTTTCTTCCCCATTGTCCTCTTCAACCTGGGTGCAAATCACAGAGAAACATGTTTTCTGACTGGGTCAATAGAAGTATCTATATCAATGTCATTTCTTTTCTCTCTTCTTTTTTGATGTTTTTATTGACTTCAGAGGAAGGAAGAGAGAGGGAGAAAGGGATAGAAACATCAGTGATGAGAGAGAATAATTGATTGGCTGCCTCCTGCACACACTCTACCATTGTTGGGGACCGACCCCACAATCCAGGCATGTGTCCGACTGGGAATCGAACCGTGACTTCCTGGTTCATGGGTCAATGCTCAACCACTGACCAAACCAGCCAGGGCTCTAAGTTCATTATTTAAAAAATATATTTAAATAATATATTAAAAAAACACCCAACAATGCTTTACTAGAAGTTTGTTCTAATGTTGTTTAGGACCTTGTTGACCTCAGAATGGGCTCCCACAGTTTTTATGGTCAGCTTATCTATCTGGTATCTGTGATGCAAGTAGTCAATATTTATTACTGTGCTTTCACTAAATTAGAGCTTTTTGTCAACTTGTATTGACCCACTTTTAGGTCATTACCAGCATTAGAAAAAAATGAAATGAATAGAATACTGTGAAAATATCAGAGAGTTTTATAAATAATAAGGAAAAATGTTCTTGGGAGAAACTTCCATTTTTTTAGGTATATGTGTAATATGTATACGTATACCAGATTACAATGTACTGTATCTTTCTTAGTGGGGCTATAATTTAAAAAGGTAAACACTTTATTAGCGACAATACACTCTATAGAGAAAGTGCAGCAAAAGAGTAAAGTTAAGATGCATGGAATCAAATGTTTATCAACTTTCTCTTCTTTATGGAATATAGATGATTTCTCTTCTCCAGTGAAGTTTTTTCAGGAACTTGGGTTCCTATTAATATGTCTTCTATATACTAGTAGTCTATATATACAAATACATTTCTTCTCAGAGAATAGGTTATTAAATCAAAATGATGTTATGGTGTTTCAGGGCATCTCTCTCTGACTTATGTTTAGAAGCTTGATGTCAGAATTTAGGAAAGAAATCTCGCCAGTAGTCTGTTTTTCCCTCTGAGGACATACATGAATGATTCTGTCAGCTCTACAATAGCCGCTCAGTCTGTGTATCTGAAGCTAGTCAAGAATAGTGACTCTCAGGAAAGGGAAAGTTGTGTGAGCAAGAAGAATGACTATGTTTGTAACAATGGTTTCACAATTCCCTCTTTTTAAAATAAAATATGTTTTTACTGATTTCAGAGAAAAAGGGAGAGGAAGAGAAGGTTAGAAACATCAATGATGAGAGAGAATCGTTGATTGGCTGCTTCCTGCACGCCCCACACTAGGGATCAAGCCCACAATCTGGCGTGTGCCCTGACCAGGAATTGAACCGTGACCTCCTGGTTTTGTAGGTCAACGCTCAACCACTGAGCCATGCTGGCCAGGCACAGTTCCCACTTTTTAATGACTCCAGAAGGAACGGAATGCTTTCTTTTTATTCTGCTAATTAGATTTCTCTGATTTTTGTGCTGGTAAAGTACTTTGACATAACTTCTGTTGACAGAACTCAGTATGTCTAATTTATAAATTTAAATGGCCTAAGAGAAAGATATTATTTCCCCCCATATGACTTACTAAGTTAATAATCTAACTTTTACACCCTTACGCTTGTCTGTAGCTAAGTTTCTTATTTTATAGCTATGACTTCCTGTGTCTCTTTCTTTCCTTTTACAGTTCGTGTTGAACCTTAGTTTCCACAGATATGTGCCATAAAGATCAAATAAATAACTTGCACTGTCTGTCATAATAAAAGCATAATGTGCACAGACCGGACGTCCTTCCGGCCAAAGCCGGGGCTGCGAGGAAAGTCCGTGTCCCGGTGCCTTTCTTCATTGTAAAGCAAGAAAGAACTGGACAAAGTCTATGAAATATCTGCAAACACTGGACAACTAGCCATGTAGAGCTGTGATCACTGGGAGAAGGGAAACAGAGAGAGAGCCCTAATATGTATGTCCCTGACTTTCTGCCTGGAGAAACTTTCTGGATCATACATAGTACTTGGAAGGGGATTCTGAACAGAGCATGGTGGTCTCACTGAGTTGGGGAAACAGATCGGGGATCAGGAGGCTGCAGTGGCTGGACTTTATGGGCCAGTGTATCAGAGAGAAGGGCATTGCCCAGATAAAAAGCCCCAAACATCGGTATGGGGTCTCCTTGAGTCTCTAGCTGAATACTGTGCCCTGCATACTTAGAATGAGATTTCAAGTGGTTGGTCAAAGAATAGTTACCGAGAACAGAACAAACTACTAGGAAGCTATAGGCTAAACAAGTCCCAGAACTAACAAAGAACTGAGAGATGGGAGAGTTTTGATCCCACACAGTAATGAGACCTTTCAGAGCATGTGATACAGTAAATAGAGACCCCAGAAGGGCCATGCCTTGATATTAAGGCTAAATTAAAGGCCTAGATTAAAGGCCACCGTAAGTCCATACCAACAGAGGTTAAATTCAAGTCTTGAAAGCTGATCTGCAGGCAATTTAACTGTCTTCCAAGTAAAGCTGCTCTTTAAAAGAAGAACAAAGAATTTAGACACTTAGCAATTACTGAGAAGAAGCAGAAAAGTGGGAATCAAAATCAGGAAATATAAATAGACTAAAAAACCCCCAATAATGATCGAAAGCAGACAAGAATTTTAGACAGCTATTATTGTTGAAGAATTTAAAGGAGAGCATGAATATAATGAGATACTTAGAAGATATAGAAAAGAGTAAAGTGTGCCCTACCTGGTTTGGCTCAGTGGATAGAGCTTCAGACCATGAACTGAAGAGTCCTGGGTTTGATTCCAGTCAAATCATATGCCTGGGTTGCTGACTTGATCCCCAGTGGGGGGCATTCAGGAGGCAGCCAATCAATGATTCTCTCTTATCATTGAATCTTATATCTCTCTTTCCCTCTCCCTTTCTCTCTGAAATAAAAAAAATATATGTAAAGTAAAAAAAAAAAAGAGCAAAGTGGAACTTCTAGAAATAAAAGATCCTATATAATAAAAGGCTAATATGCAAATCGACCAAACGGCAGAACAACCAGTCGCTATGACATGCACTGCCCTCCAGGGGGCAGACGCTCAATGCAGGAGCTGCCCCCTCATGGTCAGTGTGCTCCCACGGGAGCACTGCTCAGCCAGAAGTCCTGAGGTGAGCTCACAGCTGGTGAGCATAGTGGCAGTGGTGGGAGCTTCTCGCAGTGCTAAGAATATCTGACTAACAGCGTAGGCCCGCTTCCCACGGGGAGAGGGCCTCTGCTGTGAATTGGACATTCCCTGAGGGCTTCCTGGGCTGCAAGAGGGTGCAGGCTGGGCTGAGGGACCCTCCTGAGTGCACAACTTTGGTGCACCAGACGTTTAGTTTATATATAGTACTTTGAATTTCAGTTTTGTGCTCTGGAAACAACAGTTGTTGACTTCACAATATAGCTGGATATTTTAATGTATTTTTATAGAGCTAACTATTTAAGGATGATTTTTTGATGATACCTTTTAGTCAGAAGAATAAACATGTTTTTTGTTTTTATTTTATTTATTATTACTTTTAAAATCTTTATTGTTGAAAAAATTTTGTTTTTAAATCTAGGTGATTTTGACTACTTTTCTTTGGCAAAATATTTGATGATTTTGCTGCAGTAATTTAAAACAATAACCACAATTTTAAAACCACACAAAACTATCTAATCTAATAAAAGAGCAACAGGCAAATTGATCCTCATTCCATTACACCCACAAGCCACACCCACCAACCAATTAGGAACAAATATGCAGATTAACTCAACTAAAATGGCAGCGGCCACAGAGCTGGAGTTGCCCCGGGCAATGGAGGAAGCCAGGGCCCTGTGGGCCCTGAGCTCTACTCAAGACTACAAAGTTTCAATTATAGATACTTGTGGGGCTGGGACCTTGGGTTGCCAGGGGCAACCCAGGCTTCCAGCGGGGGGTGGGACCAAGGCAACAAAGTTTCAATTATAGAAGTTAAATAAATCCCAGACACCTGCTTCAAGCCAGGCACCCCAGTAGGGACCTGAAACCTGAAGGGGCTGTAGGCAGCCTGAAATGGCCATCAGCCTCTCATCCAGGCTGGTTAGGCACACTCGCCAGTGGACATCCCCCGAGGGGTCCCAGACTGTGAGGGCACAGGCCTGGCTGAGGGACCCCCCGAGTGCACAAATTTTTGTGTACCGGGCCTCTAGTTAACAATATTTGCGTAATTTGATTATGAAAATTATCTTTTTTTTTAGATATTATTTTTCTTCAGGGAACTGAAGTTATATTTAAGGTTGCACTCAGCCTGCTGAGCAGTCAAGAAACACTTATAATGGAATGTGAAAGCTTCGAAAATATTGTTGAATTTCTTAAAAGCACGCTACCTGACATGAATACATCTGAAATGGAAAAAATTGTCACCCAGGTATGCTTTACAACATGATAGTAATAAGATACAAGATTATAAAGCAATTTCCTCTACTAATTATATATTAAATGTTTTAGCATAAAGAGGTAGTTTTTATTTGATCAGTTATATTCTATTTAGAAGTGAAACGTGAAATTTCTGTATTGTGACATTTTCTGTGTGACTATTTTATAACTGCCAATTTATACTGCTTAATCCCTTCACCTTTGGCAATTTGAAATTTAAAACCTTTTACACTACCTTTTACATATCTCCTTTTGCTTATATATACATATAAATATGGATATATATTTTTACATAAGTGAAATTATACTATATATGCGATTGCATAACTTAATCCTTAATTAAAATATCTGTAAAGTATTAGACATTCTTTCATGCCAATAAATACAGCTCCAGATCATCATTTTTAATGATTGTACAATAGTCGATTGTGTCCATGCACACTAGTAAGGAAAAAGTGATACTTGTTTGAGAGGAATAATAAGATTGCCTAAAAATCTCATTTAAATTCTTAGATTTGAGTGTATGTATTATAAAATGTTAAGTCCGATTCTTTGTGGGCTTTTTTCTCCACACTGTTAGTGTAGACACCGGTGCTTAAATGGCAGCGGCTGCCTCACCTTCCCCCACATGTTTAGATTAAAGAGGGGTTACCTATCCTCTAACTGCTAAATAACCTGTCTTCCTGTTTGGCAGCAATACGGGGGAGGGGAGGCAGCCCGATTAAAGCCTGCAGCTCTGTGCAGTGCTCAGGGTGTGCAATTTTGAAGGTTCTCCTTGTGGTAGAATCTACAAGGCTCACCATGGTTTAGTAAATGGATCAGAATGTATAGTATACAACCTTTCTGCCCCATTGACAAATAATTAGAAAGGCTTTGATTGTCACTATAGAAATACTCTATGCAGTTTTGCTTACTGATCAGCAAAGATGATCTCTAACATAGATAGGAGGTGCTCAGTAACTGATGTTTATCTGGTGTGCTACATGTTGGGAGATAGTTACTAGATTGTGTATTTTTTGGTTACTAAATATCTTTGAACATTAACTTATTGTAGTCTTGGCCTCATGATGGCAATGTTTCATGTGTATAGAAATAATTTATTTTCCTTACATTGACATTCCTGCTGTGCCACACTATTCCTCATTAATAAGTATTTGGACATCTCTATGAAATACACCAGCTGCACAGGCTGTATATCAGTGTACATACTGAAGACCAGGCTAACCCATGGTGTTTTCATGGCAGGTTTTTGAGATGGACATTTCCAAACAGTTGCATGCCTATGAGGTGGAGTATCACGTGCTTCAGGATGAGTTGCAGGAATCATCGTATGCCTGTGAGGACAGTGAGCCTGTGGAGAGGCTGGAAAGGGCCAACAACCAACTGAAAAGGCAAAACATGGACCTCCTAGAAAAACTGCAGGTAAAGAGATAAAAGATTTGACCAAAAAAAAATCCCACACAAAAAATGCTTGAACGCCTTCTGCCTATACAGAGCTACACCGGAATAATAGGGATGTGACATGGATTGAACCATTGCTGACGATGGGCCACAGTGTGTCAGACCTCCAAGTGCTGTGGGGCTACAAGTGCACATATCAATTGAGATACCACTTGAGAGAGGAAATGTACAATCACAAAAGTGTTAACTGGCAACTCAAAGTAGAATCTGGTTAACTATCCGATGGGTGTTGCACATACAGGATGGAGCCAAAGTAGGCTTACAGTTGTTTATATGAAAACTAATACACTAAATAATAATACAGGAACAAACTGTTTTGTGTACTCACAACTGTAAACCTATTATGCTCCACCCTGTATTTGGTTAAATTCAAGGAAGGAGAGGTTACCTGTGGGAAACTGGGAATATTCTAGGAAACTTGGGGCTTGAGCCAACTTTGAATAGTTGGTGGAAGGAATGAGTGAGGAGTGGAGGGGTTTGTATAAATAAGGAGGATGTAGCACAGCGGCAGAGTAAGCTTGGTGTCAGTTTATGGTTCTGTTGAGGAGTGATGGGATAAACACGATGGAATTGTAGACAACTCTCTATGCGAAGCAGAAGAGCATGACTTTCATCCTGTTGAGAGGGAAATGTTTTCCAAGTGTTTGAGCCATTTTTTAGAAAGTGGTGTACGTTAGAATGGGAAGAGAAGGCAGGAGACCTTCTAGAAAACATTTGCGTAAGTCTGATTGGAGATGATGGGAATTGTCTAGAATAAAACTCACAGAAATGGAAAGAACAGGAGACACCTTTGAGAGAATGGAATGAAAATGTGTAATGCATAATCCCTGCCATTAAGAAGTTGATAATTACGATGGAATACAAAATTATATATAACCTATACTAATAAAAGGGTAATATGATAATTAGACCAGACATCTTCCAGACATCCTTACAGACAAAGCCATGGTGGCGGGGACCAAGGCAGAGGTGGTTAGGGGGATCAGGCTGGCAGGGGAGGGTAGTTAAGGGCGACCAGGCTGGCAGGGGAGGATACTTTAGGGTGACCAGGTCAGCAGGGGAGGGCACTGAGGAGGTGATTAGACCAGTAGGGGAGCAGTTAGTAGGGATCAGGCCAGCAGGCAGAAGTGGTTAGAGGTGATCAGGCCAGTAGGGGGCCAGTTAGGGGCATTATGTCGGCAGGCAGAGGTGGTAAGGGGCGATCAGGTAGGCAGGCAGGTGAGCAGTTAGAAGCCAGCGGTCCCAGATTGTGAGAGGGATCCCAGATTGGAGAGGGTGCAGCCGGGCTGAGGGACCTCCCCCTCCGCCCCCACTATGCACGAATTTTGTGCACTGGGCCTCTAGGATATAATAAAAGGCTAATATGCAAATTGACTGAACGGCAGTCTCTGTGACACTCACTGAACACCAGGGGGCAGATGCTCAACACAGGAGTTGCACTCTCACAGGAGGAGCGCCACTCAGCCAGAATCTGGGCTCACAGCTGGTGAGCACAGTGGCGGTGGCAGGAGCCTCTCCCACCTCTGTGGCAGAACTAAAGATGTCCAACTGATGGCTTAGGCTCCAAGGGCTTCCAGACTACGAGAGGGTGCAGGCTGGGCTGAGGGATCCCCCCAAGTGCACTAATTTTGTACACTGAGCCTCTAGTTTATAAATAAACCACAATGAGCAATTTAATAGACATTAAAGTTTCACATCTGCAATTATATAATGGTACTGTGTATTCAAGCCCAGAGGGGTGGAGCTTAAGAGTGTTCAGTGGAGGGGAGGTTAGAGGGCACACCTTTTGGGGGCAGAAAGATGAGTTCTGAGTTAGTTTCAGTGCCTAATGGCTCCTTGCTTTCTGCTTATCCCTCACTTCCCAATACTGCACATGAAATTAGGCAGACTAATTTCTGTTGTTGTAGACTATGTACATATAGAAAACGGACATCAAGAATTCACACTTCGGGACAGGAGGAGTCCATGAAGTCCAGAACTTCATGAAATCCACACCAAAGGGAAGTTAGGGTAAACTAGAGACCACTACAGTCTGCTTCTATTGGTGAACCTCTGGATCAACTAAGAGAGAACCAGCTCAGAAATGAGGGGACACTAGAGTAACTGCTCACCAAGAAGAGGAACACTAACTTCCTTTACTTCATCTTACATTAGCTCTGGTCCATCGGAAATTTTATGCCTTTTCTTATTCAAAATAAGAGCCAACGTTGTTTGTTTTTGAAAAGAAAAATAAATAGTTGGGGTATTGTTCATGATTACATGGATATTTCAACGATAGTTAATTGAGTATGTCTACATGCATTTTGAGTCTGCTTAGGCATTACCTTAGACATGCCTGAGGAGAAAGCAAGGTTGAGGTGTGTTTGCACTATTGCTTTCTATTGTAATGATTTTCATGAATGGTAACCAACTTTTTCATTGACAGTTTATGTTGTCATTATGTCTGGGTTCCCAAGTTACCTGGGTACTGCTGACACCCATGAAAACTGATAGGATTCTAAGTGTGTTTAGAAAATGCTTTTTACGGGGTAAAAAGTCCCCCTTAGCACCTCAAGGCAGTCAGGAATCTCCCGTTTCTCCATCAGATCCCACTCATTCTGGGGAAGCATCAATGTATGGAGTGAGGACCCTCTCCAACTTGGACTAATGCAGTGTTTTAATTCTGGTGTGCTCAGTGAAATGAGATGTATTTTGTTAGTACCATAGTTATATTTTTTGAGAAACCTATAAAATCTCCATTTCATGGAAAGTTTCAGAATATCTGCTTCACATACTATTTTATAAGTCGCTAAGGCTTGGTGCACGCATTCATACATGGGTGGATCCCTCAGCCTGACCAGCGATCAGGGCCATCTCACCCAGTCCTGATCGGGGCCGATTGGGGCTGGCTGGCCAGGGGGAGGGACTGTGGAAGGTTGGCTGTGGGAGCGCACTGACCACCAGGGAGCAGCTCCTGCATTGAGCATCTGCCCATTGGTGGTCTGTGCATGTCATAGCAACTGGTCCTTTGGTCGGCTGGTGGTAATGGTCGCTTAGGTTTTTATATATATAGATTTGATAGGATGGCTTAATATACATAAGGTCTAGCTGCTGCTACAATGAAAAACCAGAGTCTTCACATTTTTTATTGGAGGATTTTTATTTTGTCTTGCCTCCCTTCTCCCTCACAACAGATAGCTCATGCTAAAATCCAGACCTTGGAATCCAACCTGGAAAATCTTTTGACCAGAGAGACCAAAATGAAGTCTTTAGTCCGAACTCTGGAGCAAGAGAAGATGGCTTATCAGAAGACAGTGGAGCAGATCCGGAAGCTGCTGCCTGCCGATGCCCTGGCTGACTGCGAGGCGCTGCTCAGAGACCTGACCTGCAACCCTAACCACAAAGCCAAGGCCGGGGGCAAGGCGTAGCCGGGGCTTGGAGGACACTGCGGACAGTCTGTGAGCTGTGGGCTGCACTGGGCAAGGCACTGAGGGTGGACCACGTCCCAGCTGAGCTCCAGCCCCAGCCCCAGCCACCGCCAGTGGGCCTCACTCTCACCAGAGTTTGCCAACCCTAAGCCATTGGGCATAGGCGGACTAGTTTCTGTTGTTGTAGACTATGTACATATAGAAAACGGACATCAAGAATTCACACTTCGGGGCAAAGGAGTCCATGTATATTTAGAGCAATTTTTAAAATCAAAACTTCATGAAATCCACACCAAAGGGAAGTTAGGGTAAAGTTCCCCTTAGACACATGTGAAATCATCTCATCGTTGTAGTGAAACAAAGCTAGCGAATCTTTGTCTATTGAAATATACTTGAAAAAAACGAATGTATTTTTTTTCTCCAAAGAGCAGCATGTTTCACTCAGTGGTGTGTGTGTGTGGAGAAACATTTGTGACTCGATGTGTGTCTGTACCAGGAAGATGACTGTCAGTCACGCTCTTGTGGTTTTTCCCAGGAAAATTTTCGGGTACCTTTCTCCCCAGTCTGCTTTGTGCCAACCAGCATGTTAGTCGACATGCATTTTGAGGCTGCTCAGGCAGTACCTTCTATGTGCCTGAAAAGGCAAGGCTGAGTCTACCCTCCCGGTTCACGGTGGAAGAGAACATTGCTAATTTTCTAGCAAAGTAGACGAGCATTGTAACTCAAACTAAACCTATCAGGCCTCTGAGTTTTAACTTAGGGCCTGGACAGTTTTCCCCCCCCTCTTATTTAAATCACTCCCACATTTGGTGCCACAGTGGTGACAGGATTTGCCATTTTCCCACCAAAATGTGGGAGCTGTTACTTCTCTCTACCTTAAATGAAGGACAAGGAAATACAATCATGACTGGTTTGCTAAAGATGACCGACTATGTTCAGACACTTTATTTGGACAATTGATAGAATGTAATGAGCCCACAGTCGTCTCCCCCTTCCATGGGAACATGTGTGGGAACCGTGAAACGTGTACAACAAGCTGACGAAGCGTGTTGGAAGGAAAGGGGAAGTGCAGAAAGCCCTTCTGAAACCCACCCCTCTGCACTGGGGCGCCCAGCTTTCTCAGACAAGGATGGTGTGTTAGAAGATGTTTTCCTATGGTAGGTGCTTGGAAGGGAAGCCATGTTTAAAGCACACAGGCAGTTCTCTGTTTCAGAGAAGATTCTGTGATGGTGCCTCTGGAAGTGGGTGCCTTTTTGCCTTTCCAAACAGCATTGATCATTACTGCTTTTCGCAGTACTAATAGTATCACAGATGGATGGTCTGGGATAATTTTCTTCGAAGGGCGTTTGGTATATACACAAGCTACACTGTATTATACAGTAGGAGAGTCAAGCTCTAAAGGTTTTGGACAACCTTGATGAGCAGATGAAAAGCCCCCCCCCGCCTCCGCCATTACCCAGTGTAATTGTACTGACTCATCTTATCAATCAGCATGCTCTCTAATCCAGGCAGTTCCTTACAAGAAAATGACATCTTATTAGTCAAGATCACGTAATTTCTAGGTTCTAGGAAATGCTGATTCTATATACCCCATTCAGTGGGGGCCACCAACTGATTTGTTGCCCAAATTCCCCCAAAATGTCTCTACTTGTAGGACAGATTTTTTTTTCCTATGGGGAATATGAAAAATATCCTTCTGTTACTCTCTGGTGATGAAAATTGTCTGATGCGTGTGAGAGCCAAGGAATCTTCAAGTTGGGCAGAGAAACTTTTGTTCATTTTAAAGTAAATTTTATTCTGGATGTTCAGAGGCAGCGACATGAGCTGTATTTTGGTGGTCAGAGACAGAGGTGTCTTGGATACAATAGTTCTTTTGAAAATGAATTTCCTTTTCTTTCGTGATTTTGTCAATGTTGCATCAGTTATGCGTCATGCATTGTGACATCTTCATCACATCTGCATTGGGTGTATGCAATGTCTGGTTCATGTCCAATAAATACATCGCTTCCGTTTCCCTGGCTTACTTGTTTTACTTTCGTTTGTAATAGGAGAGAAGCTCTTGATTAGAATCCTTTACAGAACGTTGCTGCTAAAAGTTGGTTCACTGGTAATTCTTTTTAATAGAATCAGAGACAACAAAGATAATTTTTAGAAACATTTGTGAAAGTACATTGCTGGTTACCAATTCTCAACTTCTTATCCGATGGAGCCTTTGGCTAATGAAGATAGAAAGAAGTCAGCCACACTGACAGATTTACATTCTACTCCTTTGTTGTCTATGCTCCTCATAAATAGCAAGAGAGAGAGAAAGTACATTTTTAAAAGATACTGTTTTTATTGATTTTAGAGAAGGGAGAGGGAGTGAGCGATAGAAACATCAATGATGAGAGAGAATCATTGACCAGCTGCCTTCTGCATATCCCCTACTGGGAATCTAGCCTGCAACCCAGGCATGCGCCCTTGACTGGAATCGAACCTGGGACCCTTTAGTCTGCAGGCCAATGCTCAGTCCACTGAGCCAGACCAGCTAGGGCAAGAAAGTACATTTTTTAATAGTGTTAACTTCCAAATAAGAATCAAGGCACTTCTTGGTAGGTATGATATGAATGCGTTTACATAAAATAAATGGGAGACATCTGTAATAGTATCAACAATACAAATTATACATTAAAAACAAATATCTTTAGAGTATCCTCAAGTATGTTTGCAATCTAATAAAAGGATACTGTATCTTCTTGCTAATATTAGGACTAAAACTTTTTTAAAAAATATATTTTATTGATCTTTTACAGAGAGGAAGAGGGAGGGATAGAGTTAGAAACATCGATGACAGAGAAACATTGATCAGCTGCCTCCTGCATGCCCCCCTACTGGGGATGTGCCCGCAATCAAGGTACGTGCCCTTGACCAGAATCGAACCTGGGACCCTTGAGTCCACAGGCTGACACTCTAGCCACTGAGCCAAACGGGTCAGGGCAGGCCTAAAACTTTTAAGTATTTTGCACTACATGTAGTTAAACATTTTGAGTGTCAGCAAGAGAATCAATGGGGAGATAAGTGTGTGTGAGAGAGACTCGGGAAGGGGAAGGGAGAAGGGAGGAAGTGTGAAAGGCAGGAGAACAGGAACTGTTAGCCAGACTTGGGCACTCCTTCATGAACTATTCTTCAAAACACTCTGCCTCTGTGGTGACTGATTCAGTCTACGGCAGCTTGTGAACCTGAGTTTTTCTAAGAACACAACTGGAGTTTTTGTATGTACAATGAGGGAGACCACCTAAAACAAGGGGGTGTTTCCCAAAGGACCTTGTCTAAGAGTGATCACCCAGCAGGAACTGGCAGGAGGGCAGCCCCAAAGGCCCTTCACTCACTTTGGCTTTCTGATGACTACTCATCAGCAGTCACCCCTTATCTCAGCAACAGAGATTTGTACTTGACTTCAAGTCGGGGGCAGCCACGGCACCGAGAGTGTGGATGTTAAGAAGCTAATTAAATCGTTCCAATTCTGTTGGGTTTAGTCTTTAAACTCTAAGGAAATACTTATAATCGGCCAGTTCCCTCCGGAGGTTTTACTCATGCGTTGGCCCCATGATTTTGGACTGTTTTCCTTATGTGTATGTGCTGAATAATGAATGGGAAAATCTAATCTTGAAAAGGTTTGTGTCTATATTTAAAAAGGTTAATCAGTTTTAATATATAAAGTACGGTATATAGGGATTTATTGAATGTTAGCTTGGTAATTGCTGAATTTGCCACTAGGTGGCACTATTGTTTCGATTTATCTTTATTTTGGAATTAGCTTCAAGGGACAGCAAAGTTACCTGAACAAATGTAGTTCACCATTCTACTTTCAGGTAAAGTATCTCCAATATAGGAAAATCTGGTTTATTTAGAAATGCCTTTGGGTAAAGTATTTAAATCTCCCTTAGTAACATACTTAAAATTTAATTCTCTTTATTATCAAGAAACATCTTTTTAATCAAACATATTTTTAATACTGCTGATTAAACACATTAAACACATTTCTTCTTCCTCTGTTCTCAACGGAGATATAGAGAAACCAACCATCTTCTTATATGTAAAAGTCTCTCATATGTAGAAGACCCATATAAAATTACATCTTTTTTTTCCTTAAGGCAAAAATAATATAGTTTCCCTTAAGTTTTCATCAAATTTCTTCGCCATTTATTCTGCCTAGGTTTTTTGTTGTTGTTGTTGTTGTTTTGTTTTTTATGAGATCTGGAATCCAAAATACTCCAAGGACTTTGGATTTCTGTTCATGGTTGATTTGCTTGTTAGATTTCCAACATTTCATCAACACGACCTAACAGTAGTTTCTTGGGTTCTCAGGCAAACACAGAGAATAAAGCTAGTACTGGTTGACATCACCATACTTCATCCTGATATTGATTATAGAGAGTAGAGTGGACAGGTGTTCATCAACTCTGACTTGTCCTGGACAAACTATTTTTGAAGGCACCATGCCCTTTCCCACCCCCAGACCTTGTTATTTCCTCTAGTGGGGGTGATGGCCACGTGTGCCCTCTATGCTCCTTTCTCTTGCGTTGCTTCCACACATCTTCAGGTGCAGGTTAAAGGTTGTTTCCTCAGGAGTCATTCCATGAGCCTCCACCCAGCTGCTGCTGCCTGCAGAGCATGTCACGTATCCCAGCATAGTCTTCCTCAACACCTCGCACTTCTCTTTTGTAGAATTTTGCACACATGTAGCAGTTTAATTATTTGTGAACACTTGCTTAATGTCTGTTCTTCCCCCTCCCCAATTAGACTATTAAGTTAGTGATAAGGTCCACTTGTTTCCCCCCCCTCCTCCAAAGAACCCCAGCACTTGACTGGTTTACAGCAGGCACATGGTGGGAACTCAGTTGGCCTATGTTGACCAATGGACTAATTTCTAACTTACTTTGCATCCTTTCCTTTTCCAGAGATATAATGGTTCTTAGTAGGGCAATTACCAGGAATCAGGAGACAGACAGGAGCATAGCTTATTAAAACAACTGAGAGAAAAGTCAGGGATGTGAATGGGGAGGAAGAGAGTGATACACACCAGTTTGTTAAGGAAGGAAAAGCCAGATTTTAAAGTTGGTGCCACAGGCAATTCAAACTACTGATGGATCTTTAAAGAGGGAAATGGCACAATCAGATGGTTGCAGTTCACCAGGAATGTTGGTTGGTCCATGAGGAAAAGACCATTTGTGATGACAAGCTTGACTTTAAGCCTGCTCTTCGTGGCTGGTTGTAATTTCGTTTCCAGCTGTTAATTTGAAGGGTATTTTGCTGTGGTTTAGAAACCTTTCACACAAATGTAGATGACAACGATGATGTCTATAATAACAATGCACATAACAATTGCTGAGCACTTACTGTGCGCCAGGCACTGGGCTCCATCGGTGATCCAACGTCAGCGAGCCTAACAAGCATGGCGGCTCCTTGTTAACTGCAGGCACCGCGCGTCTGATTGCTCTTCCCTGTACTGCGCTCCACACATGTTGTGTTTTCACAAATTGAAGGCAAGGCCCTTCTCTATAAAACAGATTACGACTCACGTTATCCCGACACTGGCATTGTTGCAGTGGTCGGGAGCCGGGCCCACAGCATCTCCGAGGTGTGCCTGTCCTGGTAGGCTCTGCTCTCAGAGTTTCTGATCCGTAGGTGTGGAGGAGGCTGATAATTTTCGTGTATCTGGCATATCCTCGGTGATACTGACGCTGCTGGTTTAGGGGCCACACTTGGACAACCACCGTGCCTTACATCACTTAATCGACAACCGTAAAAGGCAAGTACCACTATCATTTCCCTTTCATAGGTGAGGAAACTGGACTTGACTGCACATCACTTTGAAGCACTTAAAAATGAATTCATTACATGAAAGAGAGGATGGAGGGAGAAAGGCTCCACAGCAGGCTTTTGCAAGGAGGAGCTCTGAATGTAAGAGATCTGAGCTTAGGTTCTATTGTTTACTAACACTGTTGTAACCTTGGCCGAATCACCAACATTTTCCTAAGTCTCATTTGCTTCATTTGAGAATAGGAATAATGATGTGTGCTCTACCAAGGCATAGTATTCTTGTGACAATGAAGTGAAATTATGTCTTTTAAAGGCTTTATGAACTCTTGGATACTAAACAAGTGTGAGCTTACTTTTGCCCTGATTCAAAGAGAGATTTCTCACCAAAGATACATCCCAGCTGGCAGTAAGGGAGACTCTTATTTATTTTTCTCTCTCTCCACAGCAGCCATATTGCTCAGCTCCTATTCAGGTAGTTATGTATAAACAATTTCCTTAGGTTGTTTTTTCCTGGCAGGCATAAACGGAGACAAAAGCTTTTTATATCATCTGTATGTTTTCCTGAAAGCACCAAATTGTGGGCAGGACTAATGGGTTGAGAATGCTGAACACCAGTTTATTGTGGCTTGCTTATGACTTATCACCGTCTGAAAAACCACCACAGAGGAGAAAAAAAATCTCATAGTTTAAATAATAGTTGCATCTCTGCAATGATGACAGACTGTGACAGTTTATAGGTTTTAGATGACGACTCCTTCAAGCTGTGAAAACAGATCAGCTGCCAGTAGGCCTACAATTATTGCCACACACATCTGTGGATTTTTAAAGGGAAATTGAGTGGGCAGCTGCCATTACAAGCAGGTAAATTTAGTAGAATGAGCATATCCATCAAGCAGAGGTTAGTTTACTCTCTTAGCTCTGAATGGAGAGGGGAGGTGACAGACGTCTAAAGTTGTACCAGTAATGACTACCCTTTGTATAATACTCCCAAAGATTAGCACAATTTCTTTATTGAATCCTACCAAGTGGCACCTTCACTCACTGAAATGCAAATATTGCATTTAAATAAAATGTTTTTTCTGAATGATATGCCAGTGACCTTCTAAGTACAAATCCAAGGATGTCCTTAGCCTTCATCCAACTTGACTGTTTGACATGCTGAGCCTCCTACTTCACCTTCTTTCCTTCCGAGGCTTCCCTACCAGCTGAAGTAGAAAAGAAGGGAGATTGGATATGGGCAGAGAAAGAGGAAATAAAACCACTTCTCTATAATGTTAACTTGGCTTTTCTTTCTCAATGATAGCACCTACCAGGTTGTGTGGTAATTTATTGTACTGGCTTATTAAACTAAAATCTTAGGGGCGCTTGGCAGTGCATCCCTCAATGTAGTTATACACAGTGCCTTATACGTAGTAAGTGCTTGATAAATACCTAGTGAATGAATGAATATATTTTTTAAAATTTGTTTTTATTTAAGTACTGGAGATCTGGTGCACAAAATCTGGGCTGAGGGGGTACCCTCAGCCCAGCCTTTACCCTCTCCAATCTGGGACCCCTTGGGGGATGTCCGACTGCTGGCTCCTAATTGCTTACCTGCCTGCCTGCCGGCCTGGTTGTTGGCAACCATCTTGTAAGGGTGTGAGGGTTAATTTGCATATTACTGCTTTATTATATAGGGTAGTTGGTATAGAATCTTATATTGGTTATATTAGTTTCATGTGTACAACATTGTGATTCAACATTTTTATATCTTAAGATATGATCACCCACTAATTCTTGTAATCATCTATCACTGTGTAAACTTATCACAATATTGTTAACTATATTTACTTTTTCTTTTTTTACCCATCCCTCTACCTCCTCTCTTCTGATAACAATTTCATTGGTCTCTGTTTATATGATTCTGTTTTTGTTTTGTTTTTAGATTCCACAAATAAGTGAAACCATTTGTCTTTGACTTATTTTACTGAGCATAATACTGTCTAGATCCATCCACAAAGGGCAAGATTTCATTCTCTTTTATTGCTGTGTAATGTGTGTGTGTGTGTGTGTGTGTGTAACATATCACCATCTGAAAAGCCATCACAGAGAAAAAAAATCACTCAGTTAATTTAAATAATGGTCCCATCTATACAATGATGATTGACTGTGACAGTTTGTAGATTTTAGATGGTGACTCCTTCACTCTGTAAAAACCGATCAGCTAAGAGTGGATATATCCACACCCACACAAACCACAACACTATTTCTTTTTATTTTTTCATTTTTATTTTTTTAAATATATTTTTATTGATTTTTTACAGAGAGGAAGGGAGAGAGAGAGTTAGAAACATCGATGAGAGAGACATTGATCAGCTGCCTCCTGCACACCCCCCACTGGGGATGTGCCCGCAACCAAGGTCCATGCCCTTGACCAGAATCGAACCTGGGATCCTTGAGTCCTCAGGCCGACACTCTATCCACGGAGCCAAACCAGTCAGGGCACAACACTATTTCTTTATCTATTCATCTACCAATGTATGCCTAGGTTGCTACCATATCTTGGCTATTGTAAATAATGCTGCAGTGAACTTAGGGGTACACATGTTTTTCAAATTAGTGTCCTCATTTTCTTTGGGTAAATACACAGAGTGGAATTACTGGGTTGTATGGTGTATCTATTTTTAGTTTTGAGGAATTTCCATACTGTTTTCCATAGGAGCTGCTGCAGTTTGCAATCCTACCAGCAACGGGCAAGGGTTCCCTTTTCTCCACACCCTTGCCAACACATTATTTGTTGATGTTCTGATAATAGCCATCCTCACTGGTGTGAGGTGATACCTCATGGTGGTTTTTATTTGCATTTCTTTGGTGATTAGTGATGTTGAACAATCTTTCATTTACCTATTGGCCATCTGTATGTTTTCTTTGGATAAATAAATGTCTTTTCATGTCCTCTGCCCATTTTTTGATCAGATTGTTTATTTTTTGTTATTGAGTTGTATGAATTTTTTTATATATTTTGGATATAAACTCCTTTTTGGAAATACCATTTGAGAATATGTTCTCTCATTCAGTAGACTGCCTTTGTTTTGTTGAAGTTTTCCCTTTTGTGCAGCCGCTTTTTAGTTTGATGTAGTCCCATATGTTTATTCTATTGTTTCCCTTGCTTGTGGGGACATATCCAAAAAGATACTACTCAAGTGATGTTGGATAGTTTATTTCCTATGTTTTCTTCTAGGAGTTTTATTGTTTCAGGCCTTACATTTAAGTCTTTAACCCATTTTGAGTTTATTTTTGAATATGATATAAGAGAGTGGTCCAGAGTATATCTTTGCACATACCTGTCCAGTTTTCCCAACTCTACTTGTTGTGTTCTTGGCCTCCTCCGTGCTGCCATAGATTTCTAAAGCCAGTGCCGCCTCTTAGCTCCCATGCTCCTGCTGGAGAAGGGAGTAGTAAGGAGGTTTGGATTCCATGGCTCTTACAAAGTCAGCTACCTGCAAATCCACCAGTGGTAAATCATGGAGGATGCAACTGGCTACAAAAGCAGCTTGCAAGACTCCGCCCTCTACTGGACAGGTGAAGAAACCTCATTTTTACAGGCCTGGTAGGGTGTACTCTATAAAATTAGAGGTTACCAGAAGTCCAGTGGCCTGATTTGAAAACTTCCCTTCCAGTGTGTGGTTTGAGAAATTGCTCAGGACATCAAAATAGATCTGGGCTCCTAGAATGCAGGTATTGCTACTTTGCAGCAGGCAAGTGAGGCCTACCTGGCTGCCTTTTTGAAGACATCAACCTGTGTGCGATCTATGCCAAATGTGTACCAATTATGCCGAAAGATACCCAGCCAGCATGCCATGTACCTGGATAAAGTGCTTAAAATCCGCTATGATGGGAAACATTTCATTCTTTTTAAAAATATTCTCTTCTTCCTGCTATTGGTAGTTCTGAACATTAGATATTTTTCCCCATGTCATCAAAAAGTACCTAGTACATGACTGCAAGTGAAAAATGGGGATAGAAATCGGGTATTGGCAGTTTTTCCATTTTCCTTTGTGTGTGAATTTTTAATATAAATGCAGAAACATAAAGCATTAATTCAAGCCAAATGTTTCAGTGAACAAGTTTCAGCAGTTTATTTTATAACAATTTAAGTAAACTTTTAAAATTTTTCTGGACAAGACCAGCATTTGGACTCTTTAAAAACAAATTTCTTATTAATGGCAACTAAAACAAACAAACAAAAAAAAACACAAAAACAAACAAAAAAAATCCCCGCCCTAACTGGTTTGACTCAGTGGATAGAGCGTCAGCCTGCAGACTGAAGGGTCCCAGGTTCGATTCTGGTCAAGGGCATGTACCTTGGTTGCGGGCACAACCCCAGTATGTGCTGTGCAAGAGGCAGCTGATTGATGTTTCTCTCTCATCGATGTTTCTGGCTCTCTATTTCTCTCCCTTCCTCTCTGTGAAAAATAAATAAAATATATTAAAAAAAAAACAAAACACCAAAAAACCAAAAACAAAAAACTAATAACCATCTCTGGAAAATAAGATTGCAAAGTATGACTTTATTTTTTTCTTACTTACCTTGATAAATACATGTTATTTGAACAATAAAATGTTAAACGTTAGTAAAATAAAGAGATATAAATCAATAACTGTAGAGTAAAATATATCAACCACGTAGGCCAGAACTAGAATGTCTTTGAAAATAAAACATGACAATCTTATCCGCTTTTTCACGTCAAACTCAGTTTCAGGTGAGTTCGTAATAATATCAAAGCACTTGTGCTACTTGCCTACTTTCTGAAATGCAGGTGATGGTGACACGCCATGTATGTAGTTCTGTGACATTTGCTGGGCTATTTTTCATAGAACTCTGGATATAAATCTTAACTATATTTTACTCTCCATTTTGGAATTTATTATTTTTCTGATAAAGCATATAGATGGACAAGTGATTTCAAAACTTTTATTGCAGAAAGAGAACCAGTTGTTGCCTCCACTTCTGTTTACATACCATTTTATTGCCAACCTAAACTTTTCTAGGGTAAATAACTCGTCCACTGCCATCTTTTCAGGAAAGCTAGCAAAATCTTTCAGGCAATCTCTTTCACATATAATTATTCAAAAATGCAATTTTTCAGTTGTTGATTTAATCTCAAAACCTATCCTCCAAACAAAATAATCCTACAGCAGCACTTTACTCTTCAAATGTGAAGTGATGTCCACATATTTGAGACACACCACATATGCCGAACGTGCTCTGGATGATCAAAATTGGAAATCCCTACACCAGCTCAATATGGTGAGAGAGCAGCTCCCTCCTCTGCCGTCAGCTGTGGCAGTGGGGCCTGCAGAAATTCGCACTCCCTGCACAGCTGGGAGGGGATGAGAAAGATGATTTACTAGGAAGCAGATTCTGAATTGGGAGAGAGTTGCTTTTACAAGTTTCATAATAAAAACGGATTATTGTTTTTTCACATGCTTATTCTGCAAATGTTCAGCATTGTTCCTGTTGGCTAGGTTTAATTTCCTAATTTGGCTCTGGTTTGCATGTGAAAGTGATTTGAATTAGTTAAAGGGAGGGTGTTAAGGGGTTTTTTTGGGAGAGGGACAGTGGGACTGCTCAATCACAGGAACGTCATGATCTTCAATGGGCTACTTGCAGTCAGATGTCACAGAATTCAGTGAGTTAATCACATATTAGATTATTTCATGATTCAATGAGTCACAGAATCAGGGATTATTTTAGTTGGCTGGGGACCATGGTGGAGGGTGGGGTGCACAAGTTAAATAGTGTCTGGGGTCAGCTTGGGAGTTTTTCTCATAAGCCACACAACAAACCCCTTCTTCCTGACCACTCCTAACTTCCCGCAGTCATGGCAAGGAACAATTCCTTAGAGATGGAAATGTTATTCAGAATAAAATTCTTAGAAGATTCTAATAGGATCCTCTGGCAGAGAATCATAAATGTTATATTCACATGAAAAAACACACACAAAAGAAATTCCTGGGAGGTAAAATAACATCCATCCACTAGAACCTACTCTTTAGACCATTTCTCTTTAAAATCCATTGAGGTGATTATAGGTAAATATACAATCATACACACTTAACAATAGGAATATGTTCTGAGCAATGTGTTGTTAGGTGAGTTCGTTGTTGTGCCAGCATCACAGCGTGCACGTACACAAACCTAGCACTTAATTGTGGGTGCTAAACTTTTATCCAACTGGCAACATGTAGGTTTATTTACACCAGCATCAGCACAAACCAGTGACTAATGTGTTGTGGTACAACAGGTGGTAGGAATTTTTCAGTTCCATTAAATTCTTACGGGATCACTGTCATATATGCAGTCTGTCGTTCACCAAAAGATTGTGATGGTGTATGACTCTACCTTGGTTTGCAACCTCAGGAGTTTGCCAGATAAAATCTGAAATTGACCCCATACATGGAGGGCAATGAGACACTGAAGCCAGAGGTAGCCTACTCCTGATTAGCAGGGGACAATTTTAATAAACAAGGGAACTTACTTGGCCTGTGTGGGGTCGTTGCTAAGACAAAGGTCTCCTTCCTGCCAGAATTTTAAGAGTTTATACAGAAGACTTAATGTGGTACAGACAGTCCAAAAACGCATTGGGCTCTCAAGGCTGCGTCTTTGAAATGGCCCCTAGTGCAAGAACAGTGCACAGACCATACAGTCCACGGACCAGAGCAGGGTGAGGGGCCCCAGTTGTCCCATCCAGCTCGTGGGTCAACCAGCAGTCATGTTCTCTTCATGACCTCCTTTAACATCTATGTTGTAGGTAATCTTTCATGTATTTTTATGCAGAATTGGTGTATATATAGTCCAAGTGTTGATGTCATGATTCTATCCTAATTTGGGAGGTTGTAGAGCAAGCTGTATCTCATCCAGAAGGAAGAGGTCTCATGCTGAATTATTTAGAAGGGACTATTCATTTGTTTTTCCCTGTCACAGCACCAGCCTTTAGTCTTGATAGCGGAAGTCCACTCAATCCCTGTATCTTTCTATAAATATCCCCTAGATGGGTTGTTTAAATTAGATTTTTGTGAAGATAGTAAAAATTTATGAACTCAGATTATTGAGTGAGATGTCTCTTCCTCTGTTTTTATTTTATTTTATTGATGATAAATGCACAAAATATGCATCTACTATGAATAGTTTATAGTGAGCTTTAATGTTAACTTCCAAATTTTTTTTTTTTTTTTTACCAAGTCAATGCTGGCAATACAGCATGGGAAAATGTAGGTGTAGAGTTGTTTGTATGGAAAGTAATATTATAAGTAATCTATAATAATAAAAGTGTAATATGCTAATTAGACCAGATGTCCTTCCAGATATCCTTCCAGATGAAGCCAGGACTGTGAGGGAAGCCCGGGTCCCGGGTGCCAGAGGGAAGCCGGTGCTGGCTCTTGCACAGATTTCGTGCATTGAGCCTCTAGTATTTAATAATGCAAGAGTAAACTGTTTTTGCATACTCACAAGTATAAACCTACTTTTGCCCACCCTCTTCTCAGCCAGTGTACCTAACAGAACCTCTGGTCTGGCCAGTCTCTTTTCCTTTCTGGCTCTGTGATGGATGTCTTCTGTAGCTTCATCACAGTCTATGCTGGATTAACTGCTTCAGGACTCATAAAACTTGATCTTTGCTCATGCGCTTGTTTAAGGCATAATATTTATATACCAAGTCTAGTTCAAGGATATTGACTTCTGTATGAAATGCTTTGTAAAGGTGGTTTGTATGCTTCACTATGAAACATTGGGGATATGCCATATATCTTTTTAATCTGAGTGCTCAGTATCTGTTCTTTGTCATCTGCAAATTCTCTGCCAAATCTGTGTATTTAACATCCATCAGAGAAGTTGGATTTCTTTGGGCGAAAGAACCACTTCCTGCTTAAAGTCTCAACAGAAAATGAATGACTTATTAGATAAAAAAAGTGACACTTCAGCTGTAACACCAGTAAAATATACCCAAGCTGGGAGACGTTCCTAGCTAGGTATTTCACACCCAGTACATATTGGTTACATGGCAATCTCTCTGTGAACTGCTCGCCCCAGTGCATGTACAGTCACGCCCCCCAGACCCACACCAGTGCTGTCCATAAAATCATAATGCAAGCCATATGTGTTATTTAGAATTTTCTAGTAGCCACATTAAATAAAAGAGACAGGTAAATTAATTTTAATAATATATTTTATTTAATCCAATATAGCCAAGATATCATTTCAACATGTCATCCGTATAAATATATTAATGCAATACTTTACATTTGCTTTTTCTTATCAGCTCTTTGACATCTGGTATGGGTTTTTACACTTACAGCACATTTCAATTTGGATGCTAAATGCAGAATTTTCATTGGCAATACTTGATCGGCATTCATATTTAATAAAATTTATAGGTGAAATGTAGCTATATACCCATGTTTCACCAAACATATATAAAGATTTGTGAATAACTAAACTGAGTACTAAAAATTGTCCTCTTAAATTCACATTCACATTGATACAATGAATTCACCTTTGTAGGTGTATTAATTTGACTTTGAAGCCAAATATTTTTCAAAACTACATCTGTCCAAGTTAAATAAATTCACTAACTCTTGTGTCAATACAGTATTGTTAACATCGAATTCAAAAGAAGATTGCATAAATTGAAAAGCAATTCTGAATTTATCAACATAAACAGTGTTTTTCAAAATTTTCTTATAGTTTTTCAAAGCCACTTTGTATAACACTGTCAATTACAATGAAAATCTTGTGCATATTGACTCAAGTGAGGAAAAACTTGTAAATTCTTTTTTATATGTATCATGAAATTTCAATTTTAATATAAATTTTTGTACTTGTCTAGTTGAGTCACAAATAACCTTTTCCATAGTGCTTCAGATTCAGTTCGTTTCTATGCAGAGTGATAGCTGTGAGAAATCATAAATCACCCTTTGAATTCCATTATTGAGTATTTGGCAAGAGTTCAGTTTGTTTCAAGAAAATCTTCAGTAGAAGTTAACAGTACAATACATTTCTGTAAAGTGTTTCCATGACATAAACGAACAGCATTGACTAAGAATGCAAGATCTTTTAATCTATTTCCTATGATTTGTTTCAACAGTTCTGTTAGCTAACAATGAGTAATCATTTGCTCATAATGACTGAAAGACTTTAACAACTGTAACTGGGGTGCTTTTTGTACAGTCTGTTTCAGAAAGCTGAGCACAAATTTATTCAACATGTATCATACAATAAAACTAAGTGATAAGAAGGAAAATGTCAGTCTCTTGTTTTAAAATTTTAATAAATGCAGAGTTTTGACCTGACCTCGCTGGAGCACCATCTATCAGGATAGAAATGAATTTTTTTCATATCTAGCTGAGATTATCCTTTGACAGATATAAAAAATTGAAAAATATCTATTCTTGGAGTTTGAATTTTAAACTGCAAATTGACAACATTTCTTCATACATTGGAGCCCTTCAAGATAAAAGGACTCTTGGGGAACTCATAATGGAACATGGCTTTAAATACCATCCATATGCTGATAACTTCAACAGATATAGTATGTTCAGCCCTAACATCCTTCCTGAATTCTAGTCTTGAATATCCAATATCTCCTAACATTTCCAAATTCTTATGTCTCCTGCCAAACTGCCTTTCCTCTAGTCTTCAATAAATGACAACTTAAGACCAAAAAATTGGGAGTTATTTCTGACTTCTCTTTCTTCATCATACCCCATATTCAAAGCCATCAGCAAATCCTGTTGACTCTACTTTTTGAATGTATCCTAAAAACGACCATTTCTCACCAACTTCGTTGTTACCTCTCTACTCCCATATGATCTCTTGCCAAACCTCCTTGGTAGTCTGCTTGTTTCCATTTGTAACTTTCGTAGTCTATCTTAATATATCAGTAAGTCAGATAATTCTATGTTTCTCTTCAACAACTCTAATGGATTTCCATCTCATTAGAATAAAGTCCAAAAGTCTTTCCCATGAGCTATATAACTTTGCTCCCATCTACCTTTCCGTCCTTAACCCCTACCATACTCTCATTTGCTCCTTCCCCAGTGGTTTCCTCGCTGTTCTTCAAATGGGCCAAGCTGACTCACACTTCTGGGTTTTTGACCTTACTATTTCCTGTGTCTGGGACACTTTCCCTGACAACCAGGAACTTGTTTGCTCACTTTATTCATGACTTTGCTCAAAAGTCTTCCCTGAACACTCACCTAACATGTTACACTGTGCCCTTTTACCTTGCTCTATATTTCTTTATAGTAGCTTTCACATTATATAGTTATTTTCTTATTGGGTTATCTGTCTTTTCCCTTAGAATATGGACATCAGGAAAGCTGGGTATTAATTCACTTGTTATTACTTTGTCTCCAATGCTTAGACCAGAATCTAGTACAAAAGATGCTCAACAAATGGTTGTTGAATTTATAAATGATTGACACCTCTGATTGAAACTCCATTGGTAGATTGAAATCTTGGAATAATTGTTTTCTAGATGTCTCTATTTTCTGAAAATAACTCATTTGTTTGTGGGATGGTGGCTAAAATGCATGAGGAAGGAATTATACTGTGAAAATAACCAGCTGTTTGTTAGACTTTACGCTGCCGGTATTTTGTGGTGCTTTCCAACTATGCAGTGAACATTGGCCAACGTCTCTTACAGTTTCCGGGGATGGCTCAGTTCCTAGAGAGGCCAGATTTTTTTTTTAATTGTTTTTGTTTATTCTCTTCAGTTCACCACAAGCTTTATGTTTATCTGTAGGAAAATCTCAAATTTCTAGACAGTCTAGGGATGAGCCTTCTTATCCCTGCACTGGTAGACATTTTATAGTCATTATCTTGCATGTGCAAAAAATATAACTTTGTTGTCTATAACCTTTTATTCTGGGGCCCTGATCTCCTGCTTTGAAGGGAGCATAAAACTCAATCCAGTAACCTCCAGGGAATTTTGGTCACCTTCATTGTTTTCTCAGCCACTTCGGACTTAACCCAGTTACAGTCAGGATATTTTATGCTTTGTTCTCCCTTCCCCATAGGCTCAAAGATGCACTCTACAGTGGGAATACAGAGTATAGTGGCAAAGAGGGAAGAGTTGTCTCTTCTCTGTGCTGACTATGTCCTATGCCAGTTCATACCTTTCCTTTGGGCCTTCTGCACAGACAATGTGAGGTGCTTCCTGAAATGCAGGTCCCAGCTGGGCTCCCCTTAGTGCTATGGAGCCACCAGTCATCTGACATACAACGGATTCTAGCTGGTCCTCAGTAGGACTGTCCATGCTGCACCCTTCTGATGGAGCTGCCTCTTGTTTCAGCTACAACCTAGGCCTTCTGGTTCAATCTCCTCTCAATAATGAGATCCCAATTATGGGCTGAACTTCTAAGTCTTATAAAACTGAAGGGGTTGTCTCCCATGCCTACAGAAGTCCTCTGATATTTCTCTTCTCCACTACACAGGTAGGGAACTTTTCTCTGAGGTGCCCTATTTCTCTGAACCAGGAGAAATACATGGGAGCTCAGCTCAGCTTCTCTTTCTTCCTGAATCTTTTTGTTTAAAGGAAGTCCATTATCCTTTCCCCCACTTCAGGCCTAATACTTAACTCAAGAGAGCAGAGGTTCAGATATTTCTGACTTTCTCTAAGAACTCTCTCCACTTCTACCAATTCAGAGTGTTTTTCTAGCCCTTAGAGAGTTGGTGCAAATGATATGGGGAGAAAATTGGTTTTGACTTGTCAGGGAACATTGTCTAAGACTTGTAAGCGGGCAAAGGGACAACTTGACATTCTTTCAATGAAGAGTGGTTCTCATTTGGCAATGTCTAGAGACATTTCCCTCCAGTTTTTATTAAGATACTAGAGACCTGTGCATGAATTTGTGCATGGGTGGGGTCCAGCCGGCCCAACCTAATGGTGGTAGGGGGGCTGGTTGGGGGTAGGGCTGGCCAGGGGGAGGGGCTGCAGTTGGTTGAACTCCTGGTTGAGGGGACAATTTGCATATTAGCCTTTTATTATATAGGATAATTGACATACATTGCTGTTTAAAGTGTATAACACAATGACTTGACTTTCATACATTGTTGAACAATTACCACAGTAAGTGTAGTTAACATTCATTGTCTCATATACATACAAAAAGAAAGTTTATTCTTTCCTTGTGATGAGACCTCCTAAGATCTCCCTAGAGGCAATTTTAATTGTCATAACTGGGCAAGGTGTATGTTACTGGCATCTAGTGGGTAGAGGCCAGAGATTCTATTAAATATCATACAATGAATGAGACAGACCCTTACAACAAAGAATTATGTAGCCCAAAATATCAGTGGTTCCTAGGTTGAGAAAACACGATCTAATGGACTCTATAGTGATTATATGATTTATAAGAGCTGTGTTTCTTTGATTGATTTTCCTGTTGAGTAGATTGTTTTATATAACTGTAGGGTAGAAAGGTAACTTGTTAAAAACTATTAGTAATGCAAATGATTCTTGTCCATAGCAAGGCAAATGAATTTTTCCTACTAGAGAGACTTTTGATTTTTACTTATAGAAAATATGACCCCAAACCTTATATTTTATTGCCCTGTAAGATAATAACCAGTTTTGCATCTATTAGCAAGTTTATTTCAGCATTTTTGATTGCCTTTCACAGAAATGATCAATGAGTTCCACATCATCAAAGGAAGCATGCAAGGAAACATAAAATCTAATGTTGCTCTTTTCAAATTCTTTACTATTTCTGTTGAGAGAATTATCAAGAGCCTTCAGACCCCTCACCTTTATTGTGTGATGGGAAAGAGAGAAATCAGGCATGCATCCATTATATTATTTTTCTTGTCATTTTAAATTACTAGGTGGCAGTTTTGAAATACTGTACATGGTTGAATATGGCTTGAAGTAAATAACATGTCTGATGCTGGCAGACAGAAGGTTTCCACAAACCTGAGACACAATTTTTAAAGCTCTCTTTTTCTCCTCTTCTTTCTTGAAGTTGAGGGTATTTTATACATAAAAATAATAAGCTTTAAGAATATGAGCATATCAAATATGTTTAAAAATCTCATCTACATTTATGGTTTTAGCTTTAGTCATTTGTTTTTTTTAAATATAATTTCAATTACCTTAGCTTTTCTTTTTAATCCCTCCCTATATGCTTTAATGGTTCTATTTCCCCATTTGTCTCCTTTAAAATAAAACAGTGTTTGAAAAGGAATACTCCATTCTCCAGCATTGCTTTCTATGGATATCAGGACCCCTAATTTCCTATTTTGCATATGGATTTAGAATGAAATGATGTGCAAGATTAAGATGACTCAAGTTTGGTTTATCGCCAGTCTTTTTCACAGTCTAGGTACAACTCTTGGACACAGTAGTCCAATGTTTTTTCTTATATATTTTACTAATGCTTTTTTTTATTAACTGAATTTATTTGGGTGACATTGGTTCACAGAAACATATTGATTTTAAGTGTACAACTAAAGAAAACATCATCTGCACTGCGTGGTGCATCCATTGCCTCAAACAAAGTTTCTTTTCATCCATACTTTCCCCACTTTATCCCCCTTCACTTACCTCCATCCCCCTTTCCCTCTGACTACCATCACACTGTTGTCTATATCTATGGGAAATATATATATATTTTGGTTAATCCCTTCACCTTCTTTCATCCAATCCTCCACCTACCTCTCCTCTGACAGCTGTCAGTCTGTTCCATTTTTCCATGTCCCTTTCTATTTTGTTCATCAGATTCCACATATAAGTGAGATCATATGGTGTTTGTATTTCTCTGGCTTAGCATTATAATCTCCAGGTCCATCCATGCTGTTGCAAAAAGGTAAGCTTTCCTTTTTTTCTTTTTACGTGGCTGAGAAGTCTTTCTTTGTTTAAATACACTACAGTTGTTATATCCAGTCTTACTGATGGGCACTTGGCTATTTCCAGATCTTGGCTATTGTAAATAACACTACAAGGAACATAGGGGTAGATATATTCTTTAGAATTAGTGTTTCAGATTTCTTAAGATATATTTCCAGAAGGGGGAATGCTGGGGCAAAAGCAGTTCCATTTTTTATTTTTATTTTTTGAGGAAACTCCGTATTGTTTTCCATAGTGGCTACACCAATCTGCATTCCCACCAACAGTGAATAAGGAATACTTTTCTCCACATCCTGGGCAACTCTTGTCCTTTGTTGATGTATTGATGATAGCCATTCTGGCAGGCCTGAGGTGATATCTCATTGTGGTTTTAATTTGCATTTCTCTGATTATTAGTGTCTGAGCATCTTTTCAAATGTCTGTTGGTCATCTGTTTGTCCTCTTTGCAGAAGTGTCTATTCAGATCCTTTACACATTTTTTAATTCGATTGTATTTTTTTTTTTTTTTGGTGTTGAGTTTTATAAGTTCTTGACAAATTTTGTATATTAACTCCTTACCAGATGTATCATTGGTGAATATGTTCTTCATTCTGTGGGTTGTCTTTTTATTTTGTTGATGATTTTCTTTACTATGCAAAAACTTTTCAGTTTGATGTAGTCCCATTTGTTTTTTGTTGCCTTTGTTTTCCTTGCCTGAGGAGATATATTGGCAAAAATATAGCTTTGAAAGATGTCAGATATTTTATTGTCTACTAGGGGCCCGGTGCACAAAAATTTGTGCACTGGGGGGGAGGGGGTCCTCAGCCCGGCCTGTGCCCTGCCGCAGTCTGGGACCCCTCTGGGGATGTCCACATGCTGGTGTGCCTGGCCAGCCTGGGTGAGGGGCCAATGTCTGTTTGCAGGCTGGTCAAGCACCCCAGTGGAGACCCTCACCCCAGGGGGTGTGGCAAGCTTGGATGAGGGGCTGAGGGCAGTTTTCAGACCTGGAGATTATAATGCTAAGCCAGAGAAAGACAAACACCATATGATCTCACTTACATTCTCACTATAGCCCCCATGGCCTGGATATATATACCTTTATTTTGATTTTTGCCAAACCTCAATTTCTGCTAACTTCACAACAATTTTTACCAAATTTCTTTTCCATTCTCACTACAGCCCCATGGCCTGGATATATATATACCTTTATTTTGATTTTTGCCAAACCTCTATCGATCTTTCTCTCTCCCTTCTCTTCATCAAAACCCGCTGAACTTCAAATGAGAGATATTGACCCTCCGGGCCATTTGCCTGGGAAGCGATCGGGTGGAGGTGGCCACCCCATGGCCTCCCAGGCCCAGGAGGGAGGCTTAGGGAGCCGGCTGGCTGTCCCGCCCCTGAGGCTTCCGACTGGGAAGGCATGGGCTGACTCAGGGTACCAGATGCCTTCCCCGATGGAGGCTCCCAAGATGGCGGAGGCCACAGCCCCAGAGAAGCCGCACACCAGGGCTGCGGCCTCCGCCATCTTGGCTAGGCTACTTTGCATACAGTCACTCTAATTGGCTGGTGGGCGTGGCTTAGGCCATCCCAAAGAAACGGTTAATTTTAATATTACACTTTTATTAGGATGTTTTCTTCTAGGATTCTTATGATTTTAAAACTTTTATCCATTTTGAATTTATTCTTGTATATGGTGTAAGCTGGAGGTCCAATTTCATTTTTCCCCCCATAAACCTGTCTAATTTCCCCAGCACCGTTTATTTGAGAGACTAAGACTGTCTTTATTTCACTGTATGCTCTTGCCTCATTTGCCAAATATTAACTGACCATGAAGCTGTGGGTTTGTTTCTGGACTCTCTGTTCTGTTCCATTGACCTCTATGCCTAGTCTCATGCCATTTCCAGGCTGTTTTGATTACAATGGCCTTGTGGTATACTAATCTTCCCTATTAACGTCCTTTTCATGTATTAACTCCCATTAATTGAGACCTTCCTGTGGGTCAAGCTTTGGAAATACAGAGTAGAATAAGAGATTCCCAGATAACATGGAAATAAAATTTCCACACCTGAAATTAAATCCATTACCTTTATCCTTCTCATGTCCTTCTCATGTCTCATTTCTCTCAGCATGAAATTGTCCCTTTAACCAAAACCCAGGTGATAAACCTTATCTCCTTTCTTTCCATTGGTGTCTTTCTAAATTTAGTCAGTAAACAATTTCTGCTAACTTCACAACAATTTTTACCAAATTTCTTTTCCATTCTCACTACAGCCCCCATGGCCTGGATATATATATCTTTATTTTGATTTTTGCCAAACCTCTATTGATCTTTCTCTCTCCCTTCTCTTCATCAAAACCCGCTGAACTTCAAATGAATCTTCCACTTGTATTAGTTGAGTATGTCACTTCACACTTTCAAACATTTTCAGTTACTAATGCTTAACTTACAGCTGCATCCCCTGAAGCTTGTTCTCACAGAATGCGTTAACTGCCTTTAACCAAAGTGAAGGTTTTGTAAAGTTGAAAGCACTTGGGTAAGTGAAATAAAATAAATTAGTTGAGGGTGGAGGTTTTCACTGTGGACTTCTATGAGCCTCACATATGCTCCAGATGATATTTGTTACGGTGGTTCCCATTTCCCACGTGTATTTGGCTGTAAAAGTCTTCCATTCTCCGTGTGTGTGTGTGTGTGTGTGTGTGTGTGTGTGTGTGTGTGTGTGTGTATGTGTCCAGTGGGCCTGGTAGGATTAGTTCCATGGGGCGTCAGTTTGGCAGCTCCTGGACTCCTTGAGCTGGCCTTTAAGTACCTCAGCCATCTGACCACCCTCCTTTTTCAGCCTCTTCTCCCCACGTTCCCTCAGAGTCATCTTCAGCCTGCAGCACAAGGTACGCACTTTCTCTCTTCACATCTTTGTTCACGCTGCTGCTTTCCCCGACACCATCCACTCTGCCCCTATCTCCTGAGAGCTTCCTCATCATTACAGGGAACGATACAAACCTAAAAGAAACCAACAACAACCAGAGTTGAACATGTGCTTTGAATCCTATGGGGAATGCAGCTGACTAAAAGGAGAATGAGGGAGGAAGATTTCTGGAGTAGAGAGAGGCTGTTATCACAAATACCTTGGAAGCTGCCATCCTGGTCCAGGAGGAGGGAGAGAAGGAGGCTCCAGGTGCTTCCTAGCCTGGGAAAGGGTAAAAGAAAAACCCCATGTCCAAGTTTACACCAAGACCCTGGCCACGTTGCTCTTTGGGAGAGCCCTCTGCCAAGGAACAAGGAGAAGGAAAGGAGTTTAAAAGTTCCCCCTTGCACTGTGGGAGGAAGATAGGTGAGCCGTACCAGAGGAGCCCTTTCCTGCAGGGCTGACGGGACAATGCAGGAGAGGCCAGGCAGGGGTTAGAAAGGTGCTGGTAAATAAAAGCCAGACAGCATGGGGACTTGGGCCTGGAAATGGAGAAATAGTGGGTGGCCAGGAAGCCAAGTTGAGACCAGGTGGCCAGAAGAAATGCCAGATAAGCTGACTGCAAGAATGTCACCACCCTTCCACCCTCTACTCAAAAACGCGGAGGTAGTGATTTTATCTTCCTGCTAACTGCCTGCTTCCCTGCAGATGTTGAAACTACTGATCCACAGTTGATCAAGGTTTGACCGCTCTAGGACCTTTCTAGCAGGGCAGTAATGCCATCTTGCCCCCACAGCGCAGGCACAAATAGAGTTACTAGGCAAAGCAGCTAGAAACAGAAATCACCTGACCCTGAAAGTGAAAACTCCACAAGCCCTATCTGTTCCCAGCTTATAGAAGCAGACAGAGCCAGCCCTGAGTCAGTGCAGAAGACTTTCCTTTCCTCTATGCTGTCTCCCTTGTGCTCGAGCATGAGCTTAAAAAAATCTGTCGGAAATTTCTCTGATTTCTATCTTGGGGAATCCAAGGACCTCAAATACCAGTAACAAAAGTTACAGCAGTAGTGGCAGCAGCTCTGGAGACTGTCATGAAGGAAGAGGTGCTTATAGTAGCCCACTCTGCTCTTGGAGCGTTTAGCAGCTGATGCATGCATCTGAGATGTTTGTGCACCCTGCTTGGTGATTTTGTTACAGGTGGGGTACACTCTGTGTCCCTACCTGTCACTGGTGGAGGTAGGCTTCTTGGGAATGCCATGGGAACAAGAATTTCCTGAGGCCCCCTGGGAAGATAAGGTATCATGGAAAACTTTATTAAAGATGTGACAGTAAGTAGCTCCCCTTCAAGATCCTCTTTCCCTCCATCCCGCAATAGAAAGAGTCCCATCTTGTCTTCAGTAGGGCTAGAATGAAAACCACTGCATGGAGTCTTCCCTCCATATTAAAGCACAGTCCAGTCCAGCATCTGGCTAGTGTGGGTTGTGTTCCCAGCTGCAGTTCATTGCATGTAGAATCCACATGGCCATGGGCCAGGGGGCATCTAGGGCCACATAGCAGGCTAGTGTGGGTCAACAAGCAAGCGGGTGCAAGGAAGCTGCAATAAAGCAAGAGGAACAAGAGAGCAAGAACTCTTATCTCGGGGTTATAACTAGGGCATAACCAATTATGCCTTCAGGATTTGTGTGCTTGCACTGGGGTGCACCCTCCTAACCAAAGATCTTTGTTCTTTAGGTTAGACTGATAGGCAAACACTTTCCTATGGCACCCTGACTTCCCTGCATATGTTCCTATCTTCCTTTTTTTGGTGGACCCCTTCCCCAGTGATCTGCAGGGAATGGACCAGTGATTCCCTGGGGAATGTAAAGTTGCAGCTTCCTGGTGAAGCTGCCCAGATGATCATGCTTATAATGTCTGTCCTCCCTTTGCTCCTTTCCTATTATTAATAACCAGAAGTCCAAGGCATTAATTTCATGCATTGGGCTCAGTCCTCGTGGCCCTGGCTGCCCTGTGAACCCGTCCATTGGTCGTTCCACCATCCTGTCTAATTAGCATATTAACTCTTTATTATATAGGATAATAACTAGCAAGTTATAGCAGTAACAATTTGAGGAAAGTGTTGGTATGAGGGATGGTAAAGAAAGGGGGAGTTTTGTTCCTTAGCTTTTGAAATACACTGCAGCTGCTTTGCTACAATTTACTTCTTTAAAAAAATTTTTTTTATTGATTTCAGAGAGGAAGAAGGTGAGAGAGATAGAAACATCAATAATGAGATAGAATCACTGATAGGCTGCCTTCTGCACACCCCCTATTGGTGTTTGAGCCTGCAACGCAGGCATGTGCCCTGACCAGGAATTGAACCAGGACCTCCTGGTTCATAGGTCCATGCTCAACCACTGAGCAACACTGTCAGGGCCCAATTTACTTCTTAATGCACCCACAGGCTGATATTACCACATAATACATTTGCATAGTACTTTACAATTTGCAAAGTGCAATTCATTTACATAATCTCCTTTCTTGCAGGATTCCTGCAGGTAGACTCTGAGACTTGCAGGCAGGCAGTTAATGGTGGGAGTAAAGGAAGGAAGGAAGCCTGAGCAGAGACAGGAGCTGGGCTGCAGTGCAGTGAGGACAAAAACTGATTCCCCCCAACCCTCCACAAGCTCTGCAGCTGGGCTGGCTGTGGGGAGTTGGGGCAGGGCCTTGGACTTTAATGCAGTCTCTCCCTCCCTCCACCCTGGAGGTTTGTCTTTGGGCCAGGGCAGCTTTCTTCAGCCTAGACATTCTCTGGAGGGGGAACTTCAAGTGAGCTGAGAGTCCCCAGCTCTCAGCAGATGAGAGAAGGAAGGAGTGCTTCAGTCTTACTGGGAAGGGGGCGGATTTGAGGGCTGTATCACAGCACCTGCTAATCCTGTTATCATCAGAATAATTTTTAAAGAGGAGGACATGGAGACCCA
>PVJC01006296.1:16262-55606 GCA_004026665.1 Murina feae | reverse complement strand
ATGAACAACAAATATATATCAACGAGTGAATCTAAGAATCAAGTGAATAAAAAATCTGATGAACAGAATAAACTGGTGAATAGAATAGAATCAGAGGCATAGAAAGGGAGTGGACTGACAATTTTCGGGGGTTAAGGGTGTTGGGGATGCGTGAAGAGACTGGACAATAATTGTACACCTATGGATGAGGACAATGAGGAGGCAAGGTCAGAGGTTGGGGTGGGAATTGGGAGGAGGGGAGCTATGGGGGAGAAAAGAGGAACAACTGTAATAATCTGAACAATAAAGATAAATTAAAAAAAAAAAGAGAAAAACCCTTAAAAGTTTATGAAAAGATTCTACACCATATAAAAGGAAAACTCAGTGTGCAAGATGCAGAAGAAAGCAAACCTCTCAAACAAGTTTACCAAAGGCAATTTCTGAAAAAAGCATCAACTTGATATTTGAAAAAAAAAATCAAGAAAAGTGAACACTAAAAAAAAGGGATAACAGATTTAATAGATGAAACATACAGATGAGAGGAAAGGAGGGAGCTGGCAGTCAGGTAGGTATGAATCAAAGAAAGGTAGGCAAGCTAAGGGGTATTTGTAAGGAAACTAAATGCAGAAAATACTGAAAAGAGATTACTGCTTCTGAGCCCCCCTCCTCCATTCAGTGGATCTGAGTAGGGCCTGATAATTGTATTTCTAATACATTCCATTGTACTACTAGATGGCAACATAGGCTGCTTGGTGTAGTGAAAATGACATGAGTTTTGAGGTCAGTCAGGATCTGACTCTGGCTCTGCCATTTGCAGGCTCTGTTGACATCCTGTTCAGACTGTTTCCACACTGATAAAATAAAAGTAATACACACTTAATAAATGATTATGATTAAATAGCCAACAAAGTATGGCCCTAATTAAGGTCCTTAATTAATACTGGTCCTCTTCACTTTGATTCCTCTAAGGATGGTCCACACATTTGCAACCACAGGGTTTACTGTGACATGATTTAGCTATATCACAGGTCAAATAATTTTCTCCAAACCTAACAAATCATGCACATCTGTATGCTACTAATAAAGTCTTTACTGTTCATTTATAAAACTGGAAATAATAGTATAATAGTATCTATTCTATATAATAAAAGGCTAATATGCAAATAGACTAAATGACAGAATAACCAAACAACCAGTTGCTATGATATGTGCTGACAACCAAGGGGTGTGGCAGCAAGCAGCAGAATGTGGGACATGGCATGTGTTGGCCGTGGTGGGATGGTGGAGCAGGTGAGTAGGGGCACCAGACCAAGGCAGGGTGCTGGTCACTGTCATTGGGGTGAGCCTCTGGTGGTTACTGAAAATTCTTTGCTCCTATGTGCCATGGTCCACCCAGCTCTCACACCTCCTGCTGGCACTGGCCCCACTCGCACCTGCTGCTGGCGCCTGTCACAGGCCCAATTGCTCAGCACCCTCAGCACGTGCAAGTAGCAGCAGCCGGCCCTGATCGTCCCTGAGGGCTTCCTACTTGCCCCTGATTCTGAGGGGCGATTGGGATAGCAGCCACTGCTTGCACCCACTGCTGGCACTGGCCTCAATCGCTCCACCCCATCAGCGGGAGCAAGTGGGCTGGTGCTGTCAGTGCGTGGGAGTGGCAGTGGTGGGAACGGGGCTTCTGGCAGACAGGTGTCTGGGGCCCATGGCAGGAGAGGCCAGGTGGGGGCACAGAGGATGGGCTGAGACCTGCCCGTTCTCACCACAGCCTTGAGGCCCACAGTTCAAGGTGCACAAATTCGTGCACTGGGCCCCTAGTTTTGATATAATAGTTAATAGTATATACTTCACAGAGATGTATCCATGAGGATTAAACTACATGTTAAGTGCTTAATACAGTAACTTGCATGTGGGAGATAATAGTGTCGGTTTCCTTTCTCCTTTCCTTTAATTGGTATTTATCCACAGTATCTTCCAGACCAACTTCAAAAGCTCACTTAGCCCAGAATACCTCAAATCAATCTTTCCACCTTAATCAGATTGCTCTCTTCTGTGTCACATTTAATTTGAAGTTAATTATTTGGCTTGAGTATTGGTAAGAATACTGTACACTCTATTTAAACTACTGTATTGAGTGTTCAAGGAGATAAATAAAAGACTGTTCCCTGACCTTGAGGAACTTGGTTGAGGAGATAATATACATGAAAAGTTGAAAGGGAATGAAAAACAGGGTAGGACAAATTATACAGAAAGTAAACGTGGTATAAGTTTTGAGATTATTGTGGCTGATCTGTTATTATTTTGTTCTCAGGAACTAAAGAATTACTAGGAGTTATTAAGAGAGCTCTGGTTTCATGGCCGAGAAAACAAACCCAGAGATCTAAGTGGTCTAGGAGTACAGCTCTGGAGTGGCAGAGGTTTCCTGTCTCCTGGTCCCATGCTGCTGAAAATAATGTTTCCAATTATTTTTCAAATATATTAATGTTTATGTTTGCTCTTTTTAACTGGGCAGTTTTATCTAGCTAGTTAAAAACAGTGTTCTGAAGCCAAAATGTTTGTGTTTGAGTTCTGGCTTTGCCAGTTACTCTCTGTGAGACTTACCTCTATGCTTCAGTTCCCCATCTATAAAATGAGTATAATAATAGTACCTTATTTCAAAGGGCTGTTGTGAGGGTTAAATAATATATATAAAGCATTAAAAAGTGTTTTTCCCCTATTATAATTGTTATTAGCCTCTGAGAGAATGAAAACCAAGTCTATTCTTTTAATGTTTTTTTAATCTTCTATATTTTTAATGTATTTGCTTAAAAAATTTTATTGTTGAAAGTATTACAGGCCCCCCCTTTTTTTCTCCCATTCAGCCCTTATTGCTCGCCACCGCCCTCCTGCTGTCTATATACATGGGTTATGTATTTATGGATACAAATTCTTTGGTTGATCTCTTCCCCCCACCCACTCACCCCCACCTTCCTTCTGAGATTCGACACTGTTCCAGGCTTCTAAGACTCTGGATCTATTTTGTTCAACAGTTTATTTTGTGCATTAGATTCCACATTATCTTCTTTTTCATAACCTCCTCCCTCAGATTCTGATCAAAGCATCCAGGTGGGTGCTCATAAATACATGTTATCTGCCTTAATCCTACCGGATAAAAATAGGTTGTTGTGTCTCAGAAGTGAGATTTGGGATTTGTGTAAATTTGGCCGAGTGTGGTAACAGGAAAGTCTGGAAAAGTAAAAAGATAGCAACAGATTCTAGCATCTAACAGAGCTTCTTTAAAAAAAGACAGTCAAGATCAATAGATGCAGAGGAAAATGGAGGTCAATGAATCTAATTCTAAATGAGCTTTCTCATCTATTTTAAGATCTATTTCAAATTTCCTTCCACAAAATCCAGCCTTTTAAGGAAAGTGCAGAGAACATGCCTCCGTGGGCTTGCTTTGAGGGACTGTTTTAGCAGGTGCTTCGTTCTGCCATGGAGGTAGGTGGCTGCCTGAATTTGTGAACTGAGGTGACAACGTTGACTCCCTTTGGAAGAAAAGATGCAGTCTTTACACAGGAAGTTTAACTTCAATGGCACTACTTGAAACAAGGAGGAGGAAAAGGATAAGAGAAGGAGAAAAAGGGGGGGAGGAAGGAGAAGCAGCAGCAGCAGCAGCAACACGCGCTGCCAGCCCAGTCACAGCTCAATTCAATATTCAGATTAGAAAAAGCAAGCACCATTTTTTTCCTGGAGCACCCTTCTCCGTGCTCCTCAAATGCCTGCTGGACAAAATCTGGGATGAACTACACACTAATAGTGCTGTCACAAAATTAGGGATGGGGAGAGAGGGTGGAGGTGAGAAACAACTTACATTCAGGGGTTCGAAAAATCATGGATTTTTTCTTTCTTTTTTTTTTTTTGCGGAGGGTTGGGGAGGAGGGCGCAAGGATTTGACATCATCTATCAGGAAATCCAGAGATGGAGAAGACTACCGACTGGCCTTGCAAATCTTCTGCATTTCATAGATGCTAATCACATTGCACACTCCCACCCTCGGCACTCAGACGAAATCAGGGTAAAATAAGCACCAAGGAGGGAGAGAAAAACAAAACAAAACAAAACAGGTCAGCCTGGGTTTCTTGTGTGGAAAGGAGTTCACATCAGAAAGGGTGGAATAATTAAGGGTCACCGTCTGCAGACGAGCCCCAAAGTTTGGGGTCGGACCTCCTGGTACCCTAGGATCCGTCCTACACGCACCCTTTAAGTTTCTCGGCTTGCGTCTCGCCCGTAGACTCTCAAACGGGACACGGCGTTAGGCGTTCTCACAGCGCACAGCTCAGAGCTGACCGCCGAGCCGGTTCTCAAATGACATCTGGGAACAAAATCGGCTTTTGAGGTTGGGGACGGAAGGATGCCAGTTTTATTTAAGGCAGGGTGTGGCCCTTGTACTAACAGCCAGCAGAATTTTTCCGATCGCGCGCTGTCTTCCACCTTCCGCCCAGGTGGCGTCGGGAAGTGCCGCAGAACCCGCTCGGAGTTCCGCGGTTAAGCCGCGTCCTTCAAGTGTCAGTCTCGCTGCGCCTGGAAACCACACACCCCAGAGTCCCTGGTGCAGGGAGGTCAAGCCGCAAATAAGATGGCTCCAGAAGGGTGGGCCACGCAGCGTGGTGGAAACCCTAGTCCCTGGCAGTTTCTTTACCGGATGTGTTTAAATAACCGAACCCCCACAAACGCACCACCCCGCTAACCACCCCCGAGGCCGACGAGGCCACCGCCACCGCCTCGCTGGCTCCTCCAGGGCCATCCTGGGAATTGTAGTCCAGCCGCCGGGCTGCGCCGAACTACCTTTCCCATGGTGCTCTGCGGCTCGGGCGATATCACCGTTCTTTTCTAAAACTTTCTCCGCTCGGAGACTCCCGGTTTCTCCTCTCCCCTTCTTTCTGCCGACCCCTTCCCGCCTACCGCGACAGAAGGGCGGCAGAAACAGGGTCCTGACCCATTGCCGCGTAGCCGCGCCGCCGCGAGAGGCACTTCCGGCGGCGGTTCACTTCCTGGTTGGGTGGCTGGAGTCGGGCGGGAGCGCGCGCGCGGGGGAGGGGCGGCGGGTCAGTCTCCGCCGGGCGCTCCGGGGATCAGCTGGTGGGCGGGCGGGTGCCCGACGCGGCCCCGGCTCTCGCTGCAGCGCCGCCTCCTTTCCCCGACGCAGGCCGCCCCGCACCGTGACAATGTTGCGGGGCTGGTAGCTGGGCGCCCGCCGTCGAGCCATCTCAAGTGGGTGCCGCCGGGATGCTGCCTCGTGGGGCGGCGGGGAGACCGGGGAGCGGGGGTGGGGGGCAGTGCCCGGCTGAGTCGGCGGCCCGAATGCCTTCTTTTTCCGAGCCCTGGGCACAGGGTCTTTGGTTTGGGGGTGGGGGACGCGTTTTCAGCCCCAGCGTTTTTCTCGTTTAGAAAATTCATGAAGCGTTTCCCCAGGAGGATGGCTTTTGCTGACCCGAGGACTCAGTAGTTGCATTTCTGAGTGTGTGACTGATTCATCCTCTCTCTCTCCCTCTGTCATCACAGGTTTAAACTTACACGAATCATTCTCTAGAGGAGGAGGGGACGGACCGCCGCGCGATTGACACGCATATTCCTATAGGCATCCTCCCTCAGCCCCCACCCCCACGGCCGGATTCGGGTGGCTCCTCTCCGAGCTGAAATCCGAGAAGAAATCCTTGGATCTCTTGTTTTCTTTAAAAAAAAAAAAAGGGGGTGGAAAAAAATCTAGAAGCTGTCGGTGTTTTGTTTTTACTGCTTCCTATTCGCAAGATGAAGAAGTTTTTCGACTCCCGGCGAGAGCAGGGCGGCTCTGGCCTGGGCTCCGGCTCCAGCGGAGGAGGGGGCAGCTCCTCGGGCCTGGGCAGCGGCTACGTCGGAAGGGTCTTTGGCATTGGGCGCCAGCAGGTCACGGTGGACGAGGTGTTGGCGGAAGGTACGGTGGGACGACGTGCGTCGAAATGAAAATCTTGCGCTGATGCAGCGAGATTCTGTTTTCCAGTTGTTGCCTGTATGAATGGGTTTTACCAGTTGACCCTCCCTTCCTCATTCCCTAGCCCTGTGAATCATTGCCCTTGAGAAATTTAAGACTGAGCTTGGAGAGTGACAAGGGTGTGTGGGGCTGGGGGAGGTTGCCGGACGGACGTTGTTTACCTCAGTGGCCTTGTCGTTTATTTATTTATTTTTAAACATTGACAAAACCGAGTCTTGTTTGTCTCACCGAATTATGAGGATCAAAGGGGAAAAGCTACCTGTGAAAGTGTGAAGCTTCCCATCAGAGGAGGGGGGTGGGCTTGTCATCCTGCTAAAACTTGAAATAATGGATGTGAGGGCTGAAGAGAGGGTTTTCTCCTTCTCTTTCTTCTGCCCAACTTTCCCGCTGCCATGAGCTGAGGCTCTTGGTGGATTTGACAAGGTTTCCTGACCCAACTGTAATCAGGTCCCCAGGATGTCGGTAAGATAACAGAAATTACATGAAATGAATGTACTTATTTTGAGACCAGTCAGTAGGCCCTTCCTTCAGTTTTAGGTTAAAAAAAAATTATTTTTTTTAATGCCGAAAGAATTATTTGAGAGTGGCATCTTATTTTTTGCTTTTCCTCTATTGGAGATGTTATTTAGATCTGTGTTTGCTGTGTATCCATATCTGTATCTAAATCTGTATCTTTATTCCCCAGGCCTCTGGAAATCTTTGTATGTCCCTTTTGGTAACCTTAACCTCGACCTTCATAATTATGCCAGACTCATACTCTTTACAGCCCATTGCCTGCTTAGTGTGCTTTTATTTTTAATAAAAGCAGCAATTTCTTTGGCACGCAGCTATTCAAACTAATTGGATGGGGCCAACCTGCTATAGGTTGTGTTATCTGCTGAGAAGGGATGTGGGATGGTGGAGGCCTCTATTACTGCAACATGGTGGTGGTGGGGGACCTGTTTAACTGGGGAAGGAGCCTTTTTGCAAGCTAAGCTTGAAGCAAGAGTTCCAACCCAGCCCTGGGAAATGCCTGTCATGGTCAGCGTTGCAGGCGGTGGGTTGGGAGGAGGAAGGAGCTGTGTTTGGCTCTCGGCTTGTCTAAGCAGTGGGTTCAGCTGGGCCCAGGTTTCTGGGGTTAGGGTTGAAGCCTTACTTTAAAAACACCGTTTTGAAAAAGGTCTGACAACGTCCTTGTGAAATTGTTGCTCTTTTCCATTTTCAGTGCTGCTGTAGCTGTACTTAATCTGGGGCCTGAGTCACTGTCCCTCTGGATCTTTCCTTGTGGGTTTTGGTGCAGGATGGGAGATGCTTCTGTGCCCGCTGCCAGATCTGCACCCTTACGTCTGATCTGTCTCTTTCATCCCTGTGCCAAAGCCCTTGAGTGCAGTGGGATGGAGAAAAGGAGGGGTATGTGAAAGACAAATTGGGAGGAATGATGGGGTACAGAGCTCTGTCCTTCTCTCAGAATGGCCTCTGCTGACCCAGGAGCATTTTGTTCAGCGCCCATATTGTCTCATTGTAGACAGTGCTACCCTAAGCAGTGACTGTTCTCAGATTCTGAGTGACGGGAAAGAGAAAAGGAAAAATTGGTCTTTTTTGACAAGGCTGCCCTCCTCTTCCCTCCCCAGAATTCATCCCTGAGAACTGCACATCGTGCATTATATTTTAAAGTGGAGCTTAGGGCTTGCAGTTCTGCATTCATTCATTCATTCATTCATTCATTCATTCATTCATTCATTTGGCAAACAATTGAGTGTCTCTGATGTGCCAGGCTCTGGGGATATGATGTAGAACTAGATGCTGGGGTTTCTAAACTCCAGCTTTGAGAAAGGAAAAAAAGCCAATTAGAGCCCTGGCCGGCTTGGCTCAGTGGATGGAGCGTCAGCCTGCGGACTGAAGGGTCCCGGGTTCGATTCCAGTCAAGGGCATGTACCTTGGTTGCGGACACATTCCCAGTGGGGAGTGTGCAGGAGGCAACTGATGGATCTTTCTCTCTCATCGATGTTTCTAGCTCTCTATCCCTCTCCCTTCCTCTGTAAAAAATCAATAAGGTATATTTAAAAAAAAAAAGCCAATTAGAATGGGTGGTCCCCAATTTTAGGGAACCAAGAATTGCTTTCTGCAGGAAGTAACTGACTGAAGAATGAGTAGGAGTTAGCCAGGTGTGGTGACATCATGGACACAGACTCAGAGTGACAAGAGAGAGAGAGTCTCATGTAAAACCAGGTCTGGCAATGCTGCCCTCTTTATGTTCTTTGACTAGGATTGAGTTTGAATTTGTGGCTCTTAGATGTATGTGGCTATGCAGGAGCCAGTATACCAAGTCTTTGTGTAGCACCTGCCATGTACAAAGACACACTAGATTCTGGGCATATGGATGTAAGAAGATCTAAAGTGTCATGTGTGCTTTTAAGGAGCTGTCAGTGAACTTGGGAACACAAGACAAACATTCACACATACCGTAGTATGGTTACCAGCACTGTAGAGTCAGGCGTATCTAGGTTCAAATTCTGGGTTAGTTCTTTACTAGCTGTGAAACCTTAGGTAAGACATTTTAAACCTCTCTTGAATCTCTGTTTTCCTATGGGCAGTTCTTAAAGCATGGAGCCTGGATCAGGAGCATTAGCATTACCTGGGAGCTTAAAAGAAATGTAAAATCTCAGGCCCACTCCATAAGCCATGAGTGTAGGGCTTTAACAAGTTCCTGTAGTGATTCCGATGCAAGCTAAAGTTTGATAACTGCTGAAGATTATATAAGACATTGTATGTAAATTATTTAACTTCCCTCCTCCCCCCCCAGGTGTTCAATAAACGGTAGCCTCTATTTACCAGCAACATTGCATGGTTAAAGGAGATTGGGGGTGGCAATGTGAAGGCTAGTTTGGCCACAGCAGTCTTCACCCTCATCGCCTCTCCATTGTGGGTGGACAGAGTCAGGTATTCTTTGCAGAAGTCATACCAGCTTCTCAGAGGGTCAGCAGATGTTTTGGGTAGCCATACTCCTTCCTGGACCCTCTTCTATTTGAGATATCAAGTGCTGACCTGGACACCAGCCCAGCCAGCATTGTCTGAGGTTGATGAGGTTGTGCATCTAGTGTCCAGGGCAGTGGTCAGGAAGTTCAGGGACTTATTACCACCACATCCCACTGGTCATCCCTTTCCCCCTAATGTGGGTGGGCACTGGTCTGGTCTATACCTTATAGTATGGAATTGCAAGCACCCCAAGGAGGATGTGTTGGAGGAAAGCAGGAGAATGCCTGGCCTGCCATCTCTCCATCAGCAGTATCAGCCCCGCTTGCCTGGTTGCACTAACTAGCCTAGTGGGGGCTTATTTATCTTGGGAAATGAAGGCTTTAAGTCATGAGTTCAGAGGGATTTAGTTATCCCTAGGCTGGGTTCTGGGGAGGATATTTTCTTTCTAGCTTCCTCAGCAAAGATGCCACAATGAGATGTGAGATCATGACTGATGTAATGGGCATGTGATGTCAAGGGAATATTTGGTTTAGCTTTCAGAATGAGCTTAATGGGAAAACTGGAACAATGCTTAAAGAAGAGCAGAGAAGCTGTGCTTTTTTTATCCACACCTCCTTACCTATATGAGGCCTTATATCTAAGCTTTAAACCATAAATAAATGTTTGTTGAACACCTCCTGCGTCCACAACAACATTCCAGAACTGCTTTAGTTCTGTATATGGTGGCCCAGGTGGCTCTTCAGAACAGTTTCTCACCTACATTAAAGGAGTCCAAGTTTAGGGCTAATGAGAATTCCTGAGTAAGTCTCCAAATCAGTAAACTTTGACAATTTATCCTACCTACAGTGCAAGATAGTGAGGTTTTAAAATGTGTATGAAACCACCTAAAGAAAATCAAGCATACTAGTACATACATACATACATACATACATGGCATATAATTATAACATGTTGGCGGTGTCAATATATTGCTTGCATGTATTCATTTGGTGTATGCTCCTTAGTGCCTTCTTTGTGGCAGGCATTGTGTTAGGTTCCAGAGCTACGTGATGAATGAGACTTAGGCTCAGCTCTTAAAGAGCTCATAGACCAACAAATAACCCTAAGGTAAGTGTCCAGTATTTAGCATGGCCCTTGGTGGATACTAGGGGTAAAAAGATGTTAAGAGATGATAAAGAGAAATGGCCTGGGGTTGAGGATTTATAGATGAGTGCGATTTGAACATGGAAATTGCCTGGCAGGTGTTCCAGATGAGGGTTACCTGCGGTCTTGCAAGCAGAGAGAATAGCATATGCAAAAGTATAGAATGGTGAAATGGTATGATTTCCTGGAATACTGACTAGTGTTATAATTTTGGTCAGTACATGTTTCCCTTTCAGAATCAAGGGAGGAAGAACATGGAATGGTAGAAAGAAACTTTTTTTTACAGTTCCCTGGCTGTGCTTGCTGCTTGCTTTCTCCAGTGGCCCTGGGTCTTTTGAGTAACTATTGAATAGGTATCTAGTATGCACTGCTCCTCTGGGCCTTACCTAATTGTGGGGCAAGGAGTGGTCCTGAAGGTTCAAAGAAAAGCAGAAGGTTGAAGCAGAACCAGGTCGGGGAGAGAGATGACCACTATTTCAGAAAGGAGTTGTCAGGGGAGAAAATGACGATGTCTGACCAGAGCAGAAGGTATGTTGGAGAGAGAAGAAAAGGAAATAACGATCTGGAGAGGTTCAGTACCAGGCAGAGAGGTTAGTTAGAATCACCTGAGGCCTTCTCGTGACGCAAACACCAATTTAATCCTTCCCACTTCAGATGTCTGTCTTGCTGGGAAGTCTGGTTTTTTTAGTGGCAACTGCAGATTTTCAGGGGGTGGTTTGTGAATGGTGTCTTCTTCCTGGCTTCGGGCATGATGACAGTTATAGCTTTGCTAAATATAGCCAAATCTAGAATTCATAAGTGAAATCCAGAATAAGCAATGGCTTGGTCAGAGTCCTTCCTTTGGTCTTTCTATCAAAGTCATGCTCATTTAATGAGAGATAACAGAGAAACAGTTTCACATGGGTTTTGAGTGGGAGGGTATGGGGAAGGCATATACTTGTACCTCAGTAGCTGAGACTGCGTGTAGTACCTAGAAAAAGCTTGATAAATATTAATAAGGTACATATGAAAAAATATTACTGCATCAGAGCAGTCATTTGAACTTGTAGTATTTGAAAGTTGACATTTAAGAGAGGGAACTGCCCTAGCCGGTTCGGCCCACATACTAAAAGGGTAATGGGTTCAGTTCCAATCAAGAGCATGCACTTGGGTTGCAGGCTTGATCCCCGGCCTGGGTCAGTGGTAGGCAACCAATCAATGTGTGTGTCTTTCACATGGATGTTTCTCCCTGTCCCTTCCACTCTTTCTAAAAATCAATGGAAAAATATCCTTGGGTGAGGATTAACAACAACAATAACAACAAACCACTCAAAAACAAAAACAAAAAAAGAAAGGGGACCAACACCATCATCTACCTTCATCTTGTGCTCTTCAAAGGATAAGTGCTTTCTGAACTGTTTAAGAAATAATTGTGACATCTGTATCTGAAGGAGCCAAACGATAATAATAGAAGTGGGCTTATCTATTGAATAGCATCTAGCACTTGAAAATAGCAAAGAGTAGCTTTCAGTCTGCTTTTGTGGAGCCATTTTTTGGTGCAGTGGAAGGAACACTGCAGTATAAATTGGGAGGTCAGGGTTTGTTGGTTCATTCATTGCCACATTTGGTAAATTATTGAGCACTTACTAATGTGCTGGACATACAGTGATAAACAAGACATTGCTCTGCCTTAAGCTCACAGTCACAGGGCTTCAGACACATGAACAAATAGCTGTAAGGATGTAAAAGGCCTAGGGGAATAGATATGAGGGAGCAGTTAATTTTATGGGATGAGAAGTAGCTAAGGAGAGCTAAAGAAAGGTGGTATTTGAGATGTGTCTTCAAAAATAAGAATTTATTAAGTGGACAAGGTCGAGAGGACATTGTAGGCAGAGGGATAACATGGCCAAAGACATAAAAGCAGAAAGTGCACTGCTTGCTGTGAACTATATGTTTTGAGATAGCAGTTATCTATTACTGGCCCAGAGATGTGCAGTCCAGTAAAGTAGTCATGAGCCACCAGTGGCTATTTAAATAATGGATAAGTAATAGAAGACTTGACTCATGCCCTCCTAGTTGACATGGTCAACACAAGAAATTAAGTGCACCTTACAAGATAACAGGTATTGGAATGCTGAGGTGTGTAGTGGAGTCTCCAATTCTGGAAGGATTGAGGGAAGGAGATCAGTGAGGACTGAAATGGTTAGGAAAGACTTTGTGAAGATGGATTGCTCTTAACAGTCTTAGGACTCCCTTCTTCGAGGAACCTTGTTTTAGGGAAGATCGAGTTCAGCACATTTGCATAAGTTATATTCTTAGTAAAGTTGAAGCAAGTATTGCAACATCTTTGGTCTCTTTTGAGGAACAAAATTGCCTTCATAAATAAATCATATGTTCTGTGTTTATACCCAAAGCAAAAAAGCCTATTTATTCTATATGATTTTGAATCACTCAGGAATAATGAATATTATCACATTAAGGCAACAGCATTTTGTGCCCACTTTCTCCCTCCATTATTTTCTTTGTTATTTTTAGTCTGTTATCTTTATTATTAGTTAGTCTATTATGTGTACTTTCAACAACCTCTGTTCTGTTGAGACAGTTGTTAGGAAAGAGAAGTCCTTTAAGGTGAGACTTCCACCTTGGCAGAGGGCGGGTTCCTCAGGTTGGAATAAAGTTGAAAGAGTAAAAATTTGGAATTTGATTTGAGGTCTGCTGTGAGTGAATGAGCTTAAGCTGGTCAGTTTTCTCCTTGGGCTTGAGTTAGCCTTGGCAGATGATGGATAGCAATGCCCATTGAAACTTTGTTATTTATGATTTCTGAAGAGCTGAGAGATTATTGGATGAAAGAGTTTATGGCATCCGTATGTATTATTATAATAGAAGGCCAAGCATAGCATTGATGTTAAATGATCATTTGTAATTAAAATGGCCTTCAATAATGATGCCTTTCATCTAGGACTTGAATTTTGAAGAAAGCAGTATAATGCCATGTAATTTGTTTGTTGCCTGTTTTTAAGGATGCTTACAGTCCTTGTTTTGGGACCCTTAGGATGAAAGAATGACTATTGTGCCTGTAGTACTGAGCATGAGTTTGTGAACAAAATGGAGACTTTATTACCCTTTGGGGGTAGGAAGAAAGGGTAAATTGACAAATTACCCTTTCTTCCTACCAGAAGAGCCTCATCAGTTGGGCTCTTAGAGGATTGGGGCCTGAGCTATATTTAGAGGTGGCAGGATTCCAGCTTGTACCCTTGACTCATATTTTTCCCTGGTTAGTGAATCTTGTTGGTTCAGGAAGTGCTGATTATCTTACTGGTTTGGTAGTCCACCCTGTTCTTCAGACCTTTGTTTGTCCTCTACTATTTTTAGAAGTCTGGGAATCTTGGTGGTGACGTGGTGGGAAGTGTTGGAAGAAATCATTGTACCCGGCCTTTTGTCAATGGAAAGAATCTTGGTTTGAGCAGAAGGTGTAACTCGGAAACCATTGGGGAAAACCTGATAGGCAGTACTATCTTTCTTCCCCTGGAATGAAGGGAGCACTATGATGTTCTCCTTTGGAGAAGACTTTCAAGGTTAGCACTGAGTGTGGTGCTTTAAAAGCATGAGAATTGGAGGTAGGCAGCCCATGGCTTGAATCCTGGACATGTCCCTGTGATGTTGGCAACTTACTAAGACACAGATTTCTCATTTATAAAATATGGGTAATAACTGGGGGTAGTTGTAAGGATTAGATGAAATTATGCAAAGCACTTAGCATATAGTTAGCAATCTGTAGATGATAACTCTTAATATTTGGGTGCATGGATTTTGTTTTTATCATGCAGTCTTGGTTTTGCTGTGTGTATAAACTGGAGAAGCTGGAGTCTTGGATATAAATATCAGAGGCTATCTATCTATCAATCTATTTATCTAGTATTCATAAAACCCAGAATGAGGAATAAGGAGAAGAATCTCAGATAGGTATTGTGGTTTGATATTTTTTTTTCCTGCTTGAAAGCCAGCGGTGTTAGGAAAATGTTCCCAACCTATCAAGTTGCTATTAGTTATGATGGGTGTCTCTGTCCCTGGGGAATATCTGACTCCAGCTGCCTTTTCCATCTTCAAGTCCTGGTGCTCTAACACAGGTCTTCTGCTTCATTCAGGCCGGTGCCCTCCTCATCACCCACGCACCATGTGTTCAGTTCTTTCCAATGCTTTACTCATATTGTTCCCTGCACCTGGGATACCCTCCTGTTCCCCACCTACCTATCTTAATCCCACCTAACCTTTGTCCTACCTAACCACACCTGCCAAAGTGATCCATTTGTCCTCTTGTCTTTTAGATTCCTGTCATTCTTGCTTGGCTATGTTGATTGTTTTGGGTCCATAATCTCAAAGTTTTATTTGGTTATTTAGCTATTTCATTTGTATCTACTTTCTAGGGTTAGATAATTGGTTCTTAGGGGCAGGGTGTGGACTTTAGATTTATTTTGTATCCAGTTCAGGACTCTTAAATTTGAACAATGTAACAATGGGTACTGGAGAATAAATTAATGAATGAATAATACATTAAATCAGTACTGTTTCAGATTCACTGACCAAACACTAGAGACCAGACAGATTTGAAACCTACCGACATCTCTTATCCCTATTTCAATAATATAGTAGATTTATGTTTGGGATACTATTACAATGATAAGAACTATTGAATCTTCTAGGTTTTTGGTAAAATGGAAAACAAAATTCAAAGCTAAGTGGAACACCTTCCAGAATAACATGTAAATTTCTCTTTATTGATAATCCAGTTATGGGAGCCTAATGATATAAGGTGTAATTAACTATATAAAGGAATTCTAAAATGATTTAAATGCTGTATTGTGAAGATGACGGAAATTATTAGGTCAGGTATCAAAAATTCAAATATTTTCTAGCTTGTGATGGTTGTTGACCCACAGGAAATTAGGGCAGTGCTTCTCAACATGTATTTGGGATAGTGAGCATGGGAGCAGGGGGAATAGACAGGAGGGGGAATATATAAATTGAAAAGCACAGACAAAACCCAGGTCCAGCCAGGAAAGGAGAGAACTTCAATGAGGCTGGAGAGCGGTGGTATACCCTCTTAGGAGACATATTCAGGAGGTGGGGTGGGGAGAAGACATGAGACTTTTAATTTATCAAGGAGGATATGTTTTGTTTTGTTAATCCTCACTTGAGGATATTTTTTTCCCCATTCATTTTTAGAGAGAGTGAAAGGGAGGGAGAGAGTTAGAGAGAGAAACATCAATCTCACATTGATTGGTTGCCTCTCACGTGTGTCCTGACCAGGGCTGAGATCAAACCTGCAACTCCTGTATATGCCCTTGACCTAGAATCAAACCCATGACCCTTCAGTGTGAGGGCTTGGATAGTCTAACCACTGAGCAGTGCCAGCGAGGGCAAGGAGGATATGGTTCTTAAAAGGCTCATCTATATGGCTCTTGCAACTCAGTCATAAGTTGAATCCACAGAAGTGGTGTCTAAAATTGATTCCTGAAATGTAGCTCTTAGACTTTAGATAGGCACATGTTTCTCCCTGTTCAGATCTTACTTAAATCTCACCTCAGAAAAGCCTTCTTTGATCATCTAATATAAGGAATCCATTATGTTTTGTTTTGCCAGGTAGCATGTGTGAATTGGTTTTTCATCTTATTGTTTATCTCTCTCTACTAGAATTTCACCTCCATAAAAGCAGAGACCTTGATGCACTTTACTGCTATATCCCTAGGATCTAGTGTAGTGCCTGGCACATTTGAGGAGCTCAGTGAAAACCAGTTGAATGAACGAATGAGCACATGAAGAAGACAGAAGGAATCATCAAAGAAATACATGTAGAATTAGGAGAAAGGGAATGATGAAAATGAATATTAAATAGATTTGAAGGAAGGAAGGCATGGATGGTTTTTGAGATGGGAATCCACCATTCTCTTAGATCATGGCGCCTGAACAAATCTCTTTCCTTTTGCACAGAAAAAAAGAAAAAAGAAAAAAGGGAGGGTGTGGTTCTAACTGGTTTGGCTCAGTGGATAGAGCGTCGGCCTGCGGACTGAAGGGTCCCAGGTTCGATTCCAGTCAAGGGCATGTACCTTGGTTGCGGGCACATCCCCAGTGGGAGGTGTGTAGGAGGCAGCTGATCGATGTTTCTCTCTCATCAATGTTTCTAACTCTCGATCCCTCTTACTTCCTTTCTGTAAAAAAATCAATAAAATATATTTTTAAAAAAAGGGAGGGTGTGGATACCGTGGAGGGCTGAAAGTTAGAAAGGGTTATTGGATTTGGAAATACAGAGATTATTCATGACTTTTGTTAGAGCAGTGTGTAAGTGAAGCAATGGAGAGAAGTCCAGGTAACAGTGAAATGAGTGAATGGGAAGTGGGGTGAACACTGAGTCAGGGAGGAATTTATTATTTTTAATGGTGGAATATTGTTGAGTACATTAAGCAGAGAGGAGGAGTTTAGAGATTTAGTATGGGGGGCGAGATTTGATGGAATAGTGCTGAGGAAGTGATGGCAGGAGATGGGTGGGATCATGAGCTCAGGTGGAGGATTTGACTTTGAACAGGAGAAAGAGCAGCAAGAATGGGTACAAAAAAGAAATTGATGGGGTTTGGTAAGTTGAGAGAGTTCTTGCTTTATGGCTTCTGTTTTCTATTGAATACTGCAGGCTGGGAGTTGATTTGGGGGTTTAAATAGTATAGGGAAGGATTTGGAGGAGTTCCTTAAGTTTAAGGAGAGAAGAAATGACAGAGGATGGCTTGGTCATATGGAGAGGCCATTTGATATGACTTACCATGGAAAGAGGTTTTTCTGACCCCTGAGGTTTAATCAATTTTGAAATATATACTATTTTGGATAGGATTTTTTAAAAAAATACAGTATATATTTTCTGTTTTCTAGATTAAATGCTACAGAGGCAGCATAATATAGGTCGAAAGTACTCCTGATCTGAACCTGTCATTGTCCACCATGCTCTGTCCTCTGGACATATTGCTTCCAAACTTTGACCACCAGGTTCCGTCTGTAAAATGAGGACTAGATGATGGTGAAGTCTCTTTCCAATTCTAATATCTTACTGCTCTTTTATTTCTCAAATTCATTGTTATTAGAATGTCATTTTGTTATAGAGTGAATAGGATGTTTGCTTGATATGGGTAAGACAGGTTGCTCCTGAATAAAATGGCTCTGAGTTACTATGCTTTTTGAATTTCATGTTTGTGTTTTATAGTATCTTCTGGTTCCTTTCTTATGAGAATGTCAGCTGTCACTTCTCACTGCTGTCCATGTGCCTTCCTGAATTAGTGCTTCTCTAATTTACCACTTTTAATCTGTGGATTTGAAACTAGATGACTAAGTTTGTTAGAACTGTGGTTAATAATAAAGAGGCTTAGTGACAGTTTGAGGGTCTTGTCTATGAATAAAGTACATGAGCTGCTGTGCATGGGCTTTATGTCTCCTGGCACAGGTACCTCATGTTTTTATACCTCATGTTTTAGAAAGGTTGAGTTCTGAGAGATAATGAGTTACCATTTTATATTTATTATTATGATTATTATTTTTAAAATATATTTTTATTGATTTCAAAGAGGAAGAGAGATGAAGACGAAGATAGAAACACCAATGATGAGAGAGAAACATGTTTTGGTTGCCTCCTATGTTTCCTGTCCTGGGATCCAACCTGCAACCTTTTTGGTGTATGGACATGGCCCCAACCAACTCAGCCATCTGCCAGGGCTAGACATTTGGGTTATTTATAGCTACTACAAAGCAACCACAAGTATTTTTTAAGTCTTTGAGTACTTGTTCTATTCCTTAGAATAAATTTCTGAATGTGAAATGTCTAGATGAAAAGATATACATATTTTAGCTTTTGATACCTGTTACAAATAGCCTCCAGAAAGATTAAACCATATATACTTCCACCAAAAGTATTTCTTGTTTATGAGGTTGGATTTGTTCGTTTGTTTGTTCTTTCTTTCTCCTTTCTTCCCTCTCTCTCTATATATATCTTTTATATTTCTTCTTTGGTGAATCCTTTATTTATGTTTATTTGCTCATATTCCTGTTAGGGCATTCATCTCTTTTAATGATTCATAGACGTTCTTTACATATTTAAGGTCTTAATCTATTTATAGCATATTTCCTCCTATTTTGTAATTTACCTTATTAAGTTGGGGTTTTGCAGATATATTTAATTTAAAAAATATATTTTTATTGATTTTAGAGAGGAAGGGAGTTAGAGAGGGAGATAGAAACATCAATGATGAGGAGAATCATTGGTTGGCTGCTTCCTGCACATCCCTGACTGGGATCAAGCCCACAGCCCAGGAATGTTCCCTGACCAGGAATTGACCTGTGGTTCATAGGTTGACACTCAATTACTGAGCCACACTACCAGGAAGATAGTTTTAATTTTTATGCAATCAAATATGTCAATATTTTCCTTTGTAATTTTTGTTTTATCATACTTTGTAAGGTCTGAGGAGAAATACAGAGACCCTGTGAGCCTGAAGTTTCTCTTTAAGCAATAGGAAGCCATTTAGAGCTTTAAGAGGGAGGTGATATGCTCACATTTGCAGTTTGGTTAGATTTGTGGAGGATGACATTAGGGAGCTGAGTCTGTAGCATTTAAGAGGATGTTGCCATGATCCAGGTTAAAGACAGTGAGGATCTGAGTGGCAGAGTGATAATAAGAAGAGAGAAGAGTGCAGACGAATATTTAGGAGGTTGTATCATCGGGATTTGATCCTTTACTGGATTTTAGAGGTTCAATAAGAGTCTGGAATCAAGAGTGGTAACAGGTTTCTAGTTTGAGTGCCCAGGTACATGAGATAGCAGTGACACTAAGTGACCTGTATTATTCAAGAAGAGAAGAAAGATCGAAAGAGAGAAGACAGGTGTAATGAGGGAAGATAATGAGTTTAATATGCTCAGTTTGTAGTGTATTTAGGTTATCTCTTTCTGCCCTATAACCCAATGGGTTAAAACAACAACGATTTATTATTTCTCATAATTCTGTGGGTTGACTGCTAGGTCTCCATTGGATCTCTGCTGAGGCTTCTGCTCATCTCATTTGGGATCTGTTAAAATTGTCTTTACTCCTAACCAACTTATTGTACTATATACCTGAATTAAGAACATCCCATCATGGACAAATATATCACATTTCTGTGATGAAGCATCTAACACCATTCTTCATCCTTATAGAAATGTATGTGTCAGAGAAATACAGGAAATCCTGTGGGTTTATACACAGAGCTCTGGTGTTTTTCACACTCTGGGGTATGCACCACAGGGAGAATGGGTGAAGGGTGTACCTTTTAAAAAGTTATTTATTTATGGTAAAGTGGAATAAGGGCTTTGAGGAACTTAGATTATTTTTAGGAAAGAGTACCTTGGGAAGTTAAATATTATGAAATTGATCTATTTGAAGCTGTTCATGCAGAGATACTTGTATTCAAGTATGAAGAGTCAAGTGTAAGAAGAGCAATGGACTGAGAGTGGAATTGAGATTTAGTAACATTTAAGGGATAGCTTAGTAAGGAGAGCCCTTAAAAGACAAAGACTATCCAGAGAGGTGCGAAGATAATCAACAAACTGCAGTGTCTGCACACAAGTGACCCTAACAGAGTTAATAAGTTGGAGTGAGGAAGAGGATCAATTGCTCCAGAATGGTCGTCTCATAAAGTAGGATAAAAACTGGAAAACAGCTCAACTGGTATTGCTCAGTGGTTGAGCGTTGACCCATGAACAAGGAGGTCACGGCTCAGGAGAGGGCAGGAGGCAGCTGATCAGTGATTCTCTCTCATCACTGATGTTTCTATCTCTCTCCCTCTCCCTTCCTCTCTTTAAAATAAAGAAAAACATATACAAAACATAAAAAAATAAAAACAGCCCTAACCGGTTTGGCTCGATGGATAGATAGGCGGCCTGTGGACTGAAGCGTCCCAGGTTTGATTCTGGTCAAAGACATGTACCTTGGTTGTGGGCATATCCCCAGTGGGAGGCATGCATCATTCATGTTTCTATCTCTCTCCCTTCCTTTAAAATATATTTTAAAAAAAAGAAATAGAAAAAAAAATAAATAAAAAAAATAAAATATATTAAAAAAAAAAAAAAAAGCCAAAACCAAAACCTGGAAAACATCTTTTGGATTGGGCAATGGGGTGGCATTGGCCTCTGCCAGAGCAGTTTCAGAAGAATGGTGAGTTGATGAGTGGGAGCAGCAAATCTAGACTATTTCTTTGAGAAGTGAAAATAAGGAGTAAAGGAAAGGTAGTGTGGCCGCTAGATCAAGAGATGCTTGAGCATATTAATAGGCTGATACGAAGGCACTGGGAGAAGGTGAAAGAGATAGAGATAGAGATGTTAAAACAAGAGTGAGGGCAGTTTCCTGAATTGAGTGAGGTTCCAGAGGAGACTGAGGGAGATGAATTGCAACAGTTACTCGGGTAAAAACCTTTCCTCCAGTCATTTAATTGGGTCCTTCCATATTCTCAGGCCAATAACATTTACCTGTCATCTAGTTTATCAAAAAATCCTGATTGCTCTGCATTTACACTACACCCAAATTCCAGCCATTTCTCGCTTCCTCTACCATTGTCTCCCTGGGTCAAACTGTTTTTGGCCAGGATTATACTAGTTATTTCTTCCACCTGTGCCTCCTCAGTCTCCTCTCAGCCCAATAGCCAGAATGATCTTTAAAAAATGCACATCAGTCCGTGTTATTCCTCTGCTCAGAACCTCAGCAGTGACTCTGCATCTCACTGAAAGTAAATCCTGATGTGGGCCTAGGAAGTGCTGTGCTCTGGCCCACAGTTATTTCTTTTCTAGTCCCTTACTCTCCTCTTTGGTTATTGCACTCTATCCATACTGGCTTCCTTGTGGTTCCTTAAAGCAGGGTGAGTTCATGCCTTCCGCTCAGGGTTTTGTACTTACTGTTCCCTTGCCTGCAATACTCTTCCTCTAGGTAGCCCCGAAGCTTGCTCTTCCTCACCATTTTGCTTAAATGTCACCTTCTCAGAGAGTCCTTCTCTGACCATTTTATTAGAAATTTCAACCCCTCCCTTCCACCAGCTCTCCTTATTTCTTTTTCCTGCCTTTTTATGCTCTATAATTTACTTACTGCATTTGTTGTCTCCCTTCTTTAGAATGTAAACTTTCTGAGCTTGTCCGTTTGTTCACAGGCCTAGAATCATAGTTGCCACAGAGTAAGCAGTAACTATTTGTTGATTAAATAGGTGAATGAATGAATGGGGTCAAGACTGGTTGTTGAATAAGGAGGAAATTTCATCCTTGAGACAGGAGGAGATAAATGGATCAGTGTGAATATAGATAAATTTGTGCTGGGAAGGCTGGGGGTGTGTGGGGAGATAGAAATTTGAAAGTAGTAATGGCAGTTGCCCTCAGTTTTCTGGAATAAGGAGGTAAGGTGGTCTCCTGAAGGTAATGGTAAGTATGGGGCTGAAGAGACTCTTGAGGGTTTGGGTTAGTTGTTGAGAGGCTCGGGATTCGGAGCTATGCAAGGACAAGTGAAGGACCCAGGCCAGGATAAAGATTATGAATTGATTTGATACAATTTTGCAAGGCTGTTTGATTTTTATTTTTATTTTTTTTCTGGTAGAATGCAGGAGACTTGACTTAGGAGCAAAATAGGTGGATTTTGCATTGATCCAGGGTTGGATAGATGTGATGGGAGGTCACAGGTGCAAAGGAATCAAAGGAGTCAGCCATGGGGTCAGATTGGGAAGAGAACGCCTTCTAAGAAGCAGATTGATTGATTGGGAGGAAATAACTGTCAGAGCCGGGAGGATGGATAAATTTGAAGAACAAATCAGGCCAGAGTGAGGCATGAGAAACTGAAGGCCTGGAGTTGTGTCAGAAAGTGAACGATTGACATTTAAGATTTGTGTTGACAAGGTCTAGAGTGTAGCCATGGATGTAGGTGGTTCAGAAGACCAAAGGTCATTGTAGTGAAAAAATTTTGAGATTGAAGTATAGGAATGAATCATCCATGTGGATTTTGAAATCACCTAGGATCGTGGCAGGAGTTGTGGCAAAGAGGACTCGAGGATGCTAAAGTCTTCAGTGAATGTTGGGAAATGAGTAGGAAGGGAGATAAGGAGTAATGAAAAAGCAAGAAGTAATGATCTGAAATCAGTTTAGGAGAACAAGAGACATTCTGCCTTACCCTGAGGTTCTTGAGGTGTAGGAAAATCTGGCAACAGAAAGCTGGCAATGTAAATGATCTTGGCTGATGCAGGAGCAGGTCAAAGCAATTTGGGTGATATTTCTTTTGGCTGGATTCTGGAGCTAAATTGTTATTGTTATATAAACATTATATGTACATATATATATATGGCATTTATTTGACAGCTTTTGTTTCCTCTTATTAAAAGGAATAGATAAATTTCCTTTTATTTATATTTACATATATGTTTACATAATATATTTACTTGTATTTAAATATATATTAAAAATTTTTAAAAATTTTCCCTTAGGTCTTGGCTTTGTGAAGAAAGAGACCTCATACTAGTATAGTTATTATAGAGACATTCTTAGTATGTGGTTTTGAGTTTGCCTTTTGTATTTTGTTGCTGGGAGTTTCTGTTTACCTCTAACTTTTAGACCCTCCTAGCTAGGTTGATTGCCTGTTGGTTCTTTGTCTCACTGGACTAGTAATTAACTCTTAGGAAAGCCCTTCACCTCAGAGGTTGCTCAATGATGAAGGACCATTTCCCCGAGTTTTGCTCTTTGGCCTCTAGATAAAGGAAGAGGTCTGACTGTGTCAGCAGATGCTTCGTCTGTGAGTTCTGTGAGTTATAAATGGTGTCTTGCATATTTCTAAAGAACCAAAAGAGTAAGCTGGCAAGTTTTCATTAAATGTTGCCTCTTCCCCACTAATACTACACATTCCTTTCTTCACCTCCTGCGTAGGGCCCTGCTGGGATTATCTGTTAACTGATTTTATATGTGATTAGTTTTTAAAAAATATATATTTTATTGATTTTTTACAGAGAGGAAGAGAGAGGGATAGAGAATCAGAAACATTGATGAGAGAGAAACATCGATCAGCTGCCTCCTGCACACTCCAAACTGGGGATGTGCCTACAACCAAGGCACATGCCCTTGACCATAATCAAACCTGGGACCCCTGAGTCTGCAGGCCAACGGTTTATCCACTGAGCCAAACCGGTCAGGGCTGTGATTAGTTTTTTTAAATGCTTGTTCTCTCATACATACAAGAGCTCTTGGCACATCTTATTGCATGTATGTATGTATGTATGTATGTATGTATATATGTATATATATTGTCTGTCTGTCTGGCTGACTATTCGTTGTCTTCTAAACTGTTCTCCACTTACCTCTGATCTCCTTGAGGTATGGTTAGGTTTTACTTCTCTTTTATATGCTCTTAATAAGTAGATACATACTTAGGAAAATAGGTGTTGAATTAATGCATTAAACTTAGAATTCAAACACCCTAACTTACATAGAAAACTGCCCAGAGGATTACATGTCTGTCCAAGGCTACCTAAGTTCAGATGGTATTAGAATCCATTTCTCCTCTAAAGGTTTTGGAGCTTTCTGAAAGATTAATGTCAAAACAAGTAGGCCTGGATTGATTGTGTTCACTAAAGTTAGAGATAATTGAACTTCTTGATAATTTAATTATACCTTCTAGGGATATGGGGCTTTCCACCTCTTATTTCACTTCTGTTTGGGGATGGGATGATGGGTGTGACTTTTGTTGTTCTTTAAGTACTGAGATTGGAGAGTGAAGGCCTACACATAAAAAGGCTTTGTCCTACTTGTAAAACTGGTAGATTTGCTTTTTCCTTGACCTGTACCTTCAGGACATCCTCTGTCTCACCGGTGCTAGTGAAGACATGGAGCTATGCACTGGGGATAGGGTGAAAGGTACTGGATAATTTCTGGCCTGACAGGCAGAGCAGCACGTCTGGGCCACTTGTGAGTGGTTTGGGGGGAATTTGAGACTAGAAAAAAAAGAATATTATAATCAGGTGCCAGAAGTTCATATGTAGGTCATTTGTGGCTGGTAGGGTTGGCAGGAAATAGTGAGTCACACTGGCAGGTTGATAGGACTGAAAAATAACTAATTCTTAGTAATTGCTTGGGAGAGTCCTTTTTTCATTTAGACCAGTGGTTCTTAATCTGGGGTTATTTTGTCTGCAAGGGACATTTGGCAATGGCTAGAGAGGTTTTTGGTTTTCACAAATTAGTGAGATAGAGGCGTGTGTGTGTGTGTGTGTGTGTGTGTGTGTGTGTGTGTGACTGGCATCAAATGGGTAGACACCAGGGAAGCTGTTGGACATTGTACAGTGCGTACAACATGCCGTCATAACAGGGAATGAATTATGTAGCTCAAAAGTCAATTTTATTCAGATTGGGAAACCCTGATTTAGACCCTGACGATTAGTTAAGTTGTTGAAACAAATGTTTTATATGTATTCTAGACTTTATATTCCATGATTAAATTGCAAAATTGGATTTATTTCACCTTTTTATTTTCATTCTTTTTTAATTGAGGTTAAATTCATATATCACAGTCATTTTAAGGTGAACATTTCAGTTGCATGTAATACATTCATGATATTGTGCAACCACCACCTCCATCTAGTTCCAAAACATTTTCATCACCCCCAAAGAAAACCTGTACCCTTGAAGCAATTACTTCTCCTTGCCTCCTTCCTCAGAGTATGAAAACCACAAGTCTGCTTTCTGTCTCTGGATTTACCTATTCTGGATATTTCATATAAATCGAATGAATCATGATTGTCTTTTGTGACTGGCTTATATCACTTAGCATAATATTTTTGAAATTCATTCATGTATCAGTACTCCGTCCATTTTTATGGCTGAATAATACTCCATTGCATAGATATACCACAATTTATTTATCCATTGATAGATGTTTCAATTGTTTTCCATCTTTGCCTATTGTGAACAATGCAAGCATGAATACCTGTGTATAAGTTTTTGTTGAAAAACAAAATTATTTTTCAGGTTTTCTTTTGGCGTGTACCCAGGAGTGCAATTGCTGGGTCATATGGTAATTCTATATTTAGCTTTTTTAGGAACTGCCAAACTGTTTTCCATAGTGGCTGATCCATTTCACATTTTACCAGTAAGAATGGGGGTTCCAATGTCTCCACATCCTTGCCAACACTTGTTTTTTTTCTTTTTAAATGCTAGCCATCTTAGTAGGTATAAAGCAGTAGTTCTCATTTTTTATTATGGTAAAATATACATAACATAAAAGTTACCATTTTATTGTTTCACTTTTGATACAAACTGGTCATTCATCAAGTGTATTTTAAGGCCCTACTCATGAGGGCACCATTAAAGCACTGGAAATTATGATGAGCAGAACTGGTATAGGCCCTGAGGAGGAGGCACCACAAAGTTGTCAAGTCCTGGAAGTGATTTTGCAGAAAGTATAATAGGTATTTGTTTAGGTTCCTTTCAAGGGCAAATTAATAGTTTAAAAGACAAAAAGAAAAAAGTAAAGGAAGAGAAATATAAGACCCAGTAGTGAGGAGGAGAGAGGACTGGTGCTGTGGCATTTGTCCCACTGGGGAAATCCTGTGTTTCAGGTTCTTTTAAAATCTCCCTAGCTGGTTCTTTAAAAAAAAAAAAAAAAAAAAAATCCCCACCAAAGGATGTTTTTATTATTTATTTATTTATTTATTTATTTATTTATTTATTTATTTATTTATTTTGGAGAGAGAAACACTGATGTGAGAAAGAAACATTGACTGGTTGCCTCCCTTGTACCCTGACTGGGGATCAAACCTGCAATTTAGGTATGTGTCCTGACTGGGAATTGAACCCGCCGACTTTTGTATATGGGATGAGTCAACTGAGCCACCTAGCCAGGGTCCGAAGCTGGTTCTTAAAACATCTTTCACTGTGGTCTGTCTTTATCATTTCCACCGCACAGGTGGGACAATTGTATTTCCTTTTGAATTGATTAAAAAGCAAAATTGCATTTGCTGCTGCTCATCAGTGTGATCTTTAAGAATCAGAGCCCAAGTGAGATAAGGTGGGCCAGGGATTGGGCCTGCAGAGCCCCTTTCTCAGTGAAGTCCTAGAGATGTGGACTAAGCTGAGGTCCAACTCCACATGGAAAGCACAATAATGGTCAGTGGACACAAGTTTTCTTGGCAGACTATGTAAGTGAACATTCCCCAGGAGGAAGTATTTAGGTAGTAGTTCCCATGAAGAAGGAATACAGCAAAGTGTTTATTTTTCTCTCATAGTTGAGGTCTTAGGAATGCTGTGACAAATGACCAAAACCCGAATGGCTTACAATAAGAGATTTATATTCTCAGTTATGGAGACCAGGAGTATGAAATCAAGAGATCCATAGGAGCACATTCCGTCTAGGGGAGAATCCTTTCTTGCTTCTTCTAGGGCAGTGGTTCTCAATCTGTGGGTCACGACCCCTTTGGTGGTTGAATGACCCCTTCACAGGGGTTGCCTATCATCCTGCATATCAGATATTTACATTATGATTCATTACAGAAGCAACATTACAGTTATGAAATAGCAATGAAAATAATTTTATGATGGGTTCACAGTATGAACTGAATTTAAAGGGCCAGAAGGTTGTTCTAGGGGATCCTTGGCTTGTGGCTACATCATTCCAGTCTCTGCATCCATCTTCACATGACCTTCTTCTCTTCTCTCTCTCTTTAATGTAAGCAGTTATTATTTTTCTTCTTTTTTTAGTTGATTTCAGAGAGGAAGAGAGAAAGATAGAAACATTAATGATGAGAGAGAATCATTGATTGGCTGCTTCCTGCACACCCCCTACTGAGGGGGGGGGTTGAGCCCACAACCTGGGTATGTGCCCTTGGCCAGAATAGAACCTGGGACCCTTTAGTCCGCAGGCCAACATGCTATCCACTGAGCCAAACTGGATAGGGCTCCTTTTTTCTTTGTGTCTCTCCTCTGAGTGTCTTGGTCTAAGGCAGGGGTGGGGAACGTCCAGCCCACGGGCCTTATAAAGTCTGGGAAATCATTTGGTCTGGCCCCGCCAAGGCATTAGGGTGAGTTAAATGTTTGACCAAATATTGCAGGCTAATTTTAAAGTTGATAATTTTGTATGGCCTGCAAGTGGTGTTATAAATATCCAAATGGCCCTTGGCGGAAAAAGGTTCCCCACTTCTGGTCGGAGGACACTTATGTTTGGATTTAGGGCCTACCAGTATTAATCCAGGATGATCTCATTTTGAGATCCTTAATTACATCTGCAAAGACCCTTTTTCCAAATAAGGTCACATTTACCGGTTTCTTGGGTGAGGACATGGGCCACCACTCAGCCCAAGACGGGTGAAGGAGACAAGGTGCCCAGAGTACCTCATTTGGAGAGGAGACAAGGTGTCGTGGAGAGTGGCACAGCTGAAACCCTCACGGGGCAACGACAGTATTGCTGTTACTCTCCCAAGCGAATTGCTGTTAGCTTGAAATGCCAGCTGCATGGGGAAGGTCGGCGGTGATCTGACCAGACCTGGCTTTGCCAGAGACAATTTACTAGACCTCAGCTCACACCTAGTGAACCTTTACCCATCTGACCCACATCTGTGTTTCTTCCGTGAGCCCTTCCTCTTCCCTCTCTCCTTCCTTGTTAGAGGTTTTCTCTCCAGTACTTTGCTTCCTTTGGTATTTTTTTGTTTGGTCATGGATAGTAAATCAAACAGAAGTGTGTATTTTAGCAATTCTAATGTTTATTAAGCAATTCTTCGCTGCTTGTCTTCTGAACTCACTCAGCAGATGATGGGCTGGAGCCTTGCACTGACCTCCCTTCCTAGATTCTTGATCTTTGGCCACATGATTTGGGATGTGAGTCTAGGAGCTAATGGGACTGTACCACGCATGTGCCTTCAAATGCTTATATTTCATTTTCCTTGACAATGTACCTGTGTAAATAGGGAGCCATTAGATAAAGGGATGAGTCTCCTGAGACCTTGAATTACGCACTTCCATTGAATATTCCTGGTCTCCCCAAGGTCTAGAGCTTGGGCCATCATATATGGTTAAAGTACTCTGTGGAAATGCAGATATCCCCTAACGAAAATAGCACTTCTAAAGGTCCAGAAACCCAGTCATCCCTTCTCCAAATAACACTTTAAGATTGACAAAAATATTGGCAAGTCTGTAATGTTGAGAGTATAGGTAGAGTGAATGACAAAAAGGCTCTGGAATCTTTGCTTAGCTTGACATCATGATTGGGTTGCTTTTTATAAATTGGGTCATGTCTTCCACTGTGGCATGAAGGTGCCAGTTTTTAATTTTTCCAGGTAATATCCTGCCTCCTCAGGAAACATTGAGACCGACTGGGTAAAAATTACTGTACATAGTTTAGTCCTAGAAGGTTGAATGGTGAAGGGGACAAGGGTTATTAAGGGAGATAATAGAAAGGACCTTTGTCAATTAAATACAGTACAAACATAAACAAAAAGCATCCTTCCCTAGATTATGATTAAAAAACACAGTTGTACTTACATGCATATATCCATAACACATGGACACAGACAATAGTGCAGTGAAGGCCTGGCGGGGGAGGGGGGCACATGGGAGCGGGGTGGAGAGGGCTAATGGGGGGAAGGAGACATCTGCAATACTTTCAACAATAAAGATAAATTAAAAAAACAAAGAAAACAACAATATAATTGTAGTCCTTTTTCTGGTCCAATTCCTGGGTGTTATCCGTGTCATCCTCAGAGTTATATTCATAATAATGAGCTTACTTTTAGTGCTTTACTGGAATTCAGAGCCAAGACTCAAACTATAAGAGAAAATTTATTTAGAAAGTCACAGAGGTAGAAGAAGTGGACTCAGGAAACAACTTACCGAGGCAAAAGAAAGACCCTTGGATCTTTGAAGAAATAAGGGTAAAGCTAACATGCCTGGGGGCAAGAGGAGGGAGACAGGAAAGGTACTGGGTGTATTCCTAAGGGGGAGAGTGCTCTGGATCCTCTATCTTAAGAGCTTTTAAGGGTGGGGGGGGTGGAATTTAGGGTAGTTCCCTGGGGAGGATCTTAATAGAATATTCACAGCTCTTCAGGTGTGTCTTTTCAAGGTCAGGGTCTCCACTGATTGCTTGGTGCCGGGGCAGGTGCTGTTTGTTCCTCCTCTAAGAGGGTCTACCACATGACTAGCAACATGGGGGAAGAAAGGTCACGGGACAATTCAAACTGCATGACCAGTGATATGAAAGATCGTGGGTCTAAATCATGTGACTGGTGCTATTCTAGGGGAGGAAAGGTTACCCTATGGTGGGGTGGCAAGTGCTTGTTTTCCCAGTTTTGCCCATTGCTAAGCACCCAGGGCTTTCAGTCCTGGTAACCTTCTGTACCTGGCCTGTCATCCTTGCTGTGCTAATTTCTTTCTAACTGCCTAACACACATTTATTGCCAGAACACATTATTGCTTCTCTATAGAAAGTTTGCTAGGCCTTCTGTGGTTTTGCTCCATCTTGAATATATCTATCAGAAATTCCTCAAAGTCTGAGCAGGTGGGATGGTATCCTTCCTGGTTTCCAGCTCAGATGCAGGGTTTTCTCTATTACATTTCTTTAGCATCAGAATCATGGATAATGTATGTCTACACTTGGCCATTGAGTCTTGACAATTTTTTAAAGTGATTGTCAGATATTCAGGATTCACTTATTCATTTAAGAAGTTTTTGTTACATATCCAGGCACTGAGATACTAGCTCAGAGCTTCTTACAAACATGTTTATTTTTGCATCTCCAACACCAAGTGCAACTAGTGACAGCACAAAAAGGAAAGACTTGTCAAAGTCTGTTGAACCAAAATCCACTGGGTTTTGTGAAGACAAAAGTATGTAATACATATCCCTGTGTTCAGTTGGATTGTGGTAAAGTGGGGAAGACATGGACACACAATTCTGCGATCTGAGTGCTGTAAGAGAGGGATCACAAAGAAGGGAAAAAACATTTGCTTGGGGATGTTGGAGGTCAGGAAGAGCCTTTTAATAAATATGATATTTGAACTGAGCCTTTAAAGATAGTTTTTCAGAGTAGAAAAACCAGGGAGAGGATGTAGTAAGCATAGAAACATCTCAAGGAAAGATACAAAGTCAGGAAAGTACAAAGCGCATTCCTAGAGCAGTAAGTTGTCTTGTATTGCTGGAATAGTGACTTTATGGGGGTGGAGGTAAGGAATAGGCTGGAACAGTAGATCCAGACCATATCATGAAGGCTTGAATGACATACTGAGATTTGTGAACTTTATTATGTAGGCAATGGAACACTGTTAAAAGTGTCCATTATAGCCCTGGTCAGTGTAGCTCAGTTGGTTGGGCTTCATCCTGTGCACTGGAAGGTTGTTGGTTCAATTCCCAGTTGGCATATCCCTGGGTTGCAGGCTCAGTCCCCAGTTAGGGGGCTTGCAGGAGGCAGCCAATTGGCGTTTCACTCTCACATCAGTGTTTCTCTCTCTCCCTCTCCCTACCTCCCTCTCTAAAAATCTATTTTCTAAAAAGTTTTTGTTGTAGAGATGGGGAACATATTAGTTGTTGCCAGGAATTAGGAATGGTGGTGGGTGAGGAAGAGATAGGGAGGAGGATGAGTTGACTATGAAGGGGCAGTGCAAAGGATCTTTGTGGTGACGGAAAAATTCTGTCTTGATTGTGGTGGTGGTTACATGAATCTATACGTGTGATATGTTTGCATAAAACCATACCTACACATACATACATGTAAGTGTATATTAAATTGGCAAAATACGAGTAAGTTCTGAAGATGGTGCCAATGTCAATTTTATGAGATGTTATTATTGAGGGAAATGGTTGAAAGGAATATAGGTCCTCTTTGTAGTGTTTTTCAACTTCCTATGAATCTATACTACAGAATAACAAATTGGGGGTGGTGTAAGAAGGAAAACTTGATGGAGTAGCTGGAGCAAGGAGCATTTATTTAACATGCTTGGGAAGTTATAAAACATGATGCCTACCCTTGAGGAATTGTTGAGTGGAGGAGACAGATATGTTTTAAATAGTATTGTTTTTATTGATAAAGATATTTTCAGCCCTAACTGGTTTGGCTGAGTGGATAGAGCATCGGCCTGTGGACTGAAGGGTCCCAGGTTCGATTCCGGTCAAGGGCATGTACCTTGGTTGCGGGCACATCCCCAGTAGGGAGTGTGCAGGAAGCGGCTGATCGATGTTCTCTCTCATCGATGTTTCTAACTCTCTATCCCTCTCCCTTCCTCTCTGTAAAAAATCAATAAAAAATAAAATTTAAAAAAAAGGTATTTTCAAAGCACTGTGAAAAGGGGGGACAAACTGTTGAGGGTGAAGAAGGCTTCACAATGAGTGACACAATGGCTGAGCTGACTCTGAGGGAAGAGTGGGAGTTTGGGTAGCATACCCTGGGGTTCTGTAATAGTGCAGGTGAAAGACACAGCTAAAATGAATGGTAGTAGGAATTGAGAGTGAGGGATGGATTCAAGACTAATTTAAAATTGATGCAAATTGTTGATATAAAATGTGTTTAGACAACGTTTTTTTGAGTTTGACTGAATGTTATTAGCCAAAATTTAGGGAAAGGTTTTGGCCAGAATATACTGAGTTTGAGGCCTCTGAAGAACCCCATGTGGAGAGCCTGGTTTGTGGAGCTCAGTAGAAGCAAAGCCTAGAGGGAGAGATGTATTGGACCTTAAGCTGCATCTGCACTGGAACACTTGCCACTTCCCCAAATCATCTCTTCTCAGCGTGTTTTAAGTCTGTGCCTTGGCCTCGCATGTCCCTTTCTTCCTTCCCTACTAGGTGAAATCCCACTCCTGTAGACCTACTTCAGAATAGAGGTAATGGTTAGAACTTTGCTAACATGTGAATTTTGTCTACAATACCCAACTGTAGAAAGGGAAAGAAGAAGGTCAGTTAGGACCTGGATTTGGAGGTGGCAAGCCCAGGGGAAGGAGATGAGCTGTCAGTTGGAGAGCAGAAGAACAAAAAAGCAGTGAGACCAGATGGAATTTTGGTTGCTCAGTCACAGCAGACCTGAGCAACCAGAATTAGACACACTAGAAGAAACAGGCCACAATATACCTAAGCTGTAGAGTTCCTGACAACGAAAAAGTAGAATTGGGTCGAAGTCCACCCAGAGTTTCATCTCATATGTAGAGCTGTCCAACATGGAATTGCGCCTTGCCAGCCTGATTAATTTTTAAGATCTGATTCTCTGAAGTGTCTGGGCATTGAAGTGCATCAGAGGCAGCTTTTGTTTTTCTGAAGTTGGTCAAAATAATACTGGGGAGTCAGGTTACTGTAACCTTGAGCTCTGGATGTTCTGGAGGGATGAGATCAGACACTTTAACTTCCCTGGTTTCAGAATACTCTTTACCTTTTGCAGGGCAGGTCCTTTGGAATTGGGAGTGGGCATGCTTCCTATTGAATTCAGTGCCCTTTATTATTAAAAAATGCCTTATTTTCTGACTACAGATAGAGAATAGCACCACTGAAGGAGCTCCTACTTCTCTGCGTGCTTCCTCTCTGTCCATTACTTGAATGATGTAGTCTCTAGTTTGAGTTCTGAAAAACTACTGTCAGTCCCTGAAATGCCAGAGAGTTTCAACACAAGTGTACTCTGAATAATACACTTTTTACACTGTGTAGTCCCAAAGCAGATGGTGGTGATGGTGATGATGATTATAGTCTAGGTTCTTCTGTACAAGGTCTCCTTAATTCTTTCATTACATAGTATCTGAAATGGCATGTTTTTTTCTTTATTTTAGAGGGAGAGGAAGGGACAAGGAGAGAGAAGGAAACAGGGAGGGAGGGAAGGAGGAAGGAGGGTGAGAGGAAGAAACATCAATGTTGTGTGTTTTTTTAAATATGTTTTTATTGATTTCAGAGGGGCAGGGAGAGGGAGAGAGAGATGGAAACATCAATGATGAGAGAGTATCATTGGTTGGCTGCCTCCTGCACACTCACCACTGGGGATCGAACCCACAACCTGGGCATGTGTCCTGACCAGGAATCAAACTCTGACCTCCTGGTTCATAGGTCATTCATTGCTCATCCATTAAGCCACACTGGCTGGGATCTGCTTATTTAAAAAATTGGATTGTTTGTCTTCCTTTTGTTGAGTTATATGAGTACCTTATATATTTTGGAAATTAAACCCTTATCAGATGTATCATTGGCAAATATGTTCTCCCAAACAGTGGGTTCCCTTTTCATTTTGATGCTGGTTTCTTTTGCTGTGCAGAAGCTTTTTAGATTGATGTAGTCCCTTTTGTTTATTTTTTTCCTTTATTTTTCTTGCCCTAAGCAATATATCTGGGAAAATTCTGCTACTTGAGATGTTTGATATTTTGCTGCATATGTTCTTATAGGATTTTTATGGGTTCTTGACTTACATTTAAGTCTTTTATCCATTTGAATTTATTCTTGTGTATGATATAATTTGGTGATCTAGTTTAATTTTTTTGCATGTACTTGTCCAATTTTCCCAACACCATTTATTGAAGAGACTGTCTTTACTCCATTGTATGCTCTTGCCTCCATTGTCAAATATTGATTGAGCATAATGGCTTGGGTCAATTTCTGGGTTCTTTGTTCTGTTCCATTGATCTATATGCCTATTCTTGTGCCAGTGCAGTAGCTTGCTAGTATAACTTGACATCAGGTATTGTGATCCCTCCAACTTTGTTCTTTCTCGGGACTGCCACAGCTATTCAGTCTTTTTTGTTGTTCCATATGAATTTTTGGAGTATTTGTTCTACATCTGTGAAATATGCTGTTGGTAATTTAATAGGGATTGCATTGAATCTATAGATTTCTTTGGGTAACATGGACACTTTAATGATGCTAATTTTGCCATTCCATGAACAGTATTCTTATACTTGTTTATATCTTTTTCTGTCTTTTTTCAATGTCCTGTAGTTTTCTGAGTATAGGTCTTTTACGTCCTTGGTTAAGTTTATTTCTAAGTATCTTAATTTTTTTTTTTGCAATGGTGAATGGGATTATTTATTTTAGTTTCTCTTTCTGAGATATTATTGGTGTTTATAAATGCCATCAATTTCTGGGTGTTAATTTTGTATCCTGCTACATTGCCAAATTCATTTATTAAATCTCGTAGTTTTTTGGTGGAGCATCTTTACAATCACTATTTTAAACTCTATGTTTGATAACTTGCTTACGTCTATTGCATCTAGATTTTTTCTGGTGATTCCTCCTTTTCTTTAATTTGGGGTTTGTTTCTTTGTCTCCCCATTTTAATTGTCTTTGTGTTTGTGTCTATGATTTACATATACTTGCTATGACTCCCAGTCTTTGTGGGGTGGGCCTTCATGGTAAATGTCCTGTGTGACCTAATGGTGTGGTTTCCTTGTACTACTGAGCTGTATATTCTAGGCATGTCCCCTTGGTGGGTTATTTGGGCTCTCCTATTGTAATTGGGTCTTGATGGTTATTGTCCAGTTCATGGGAGGACTCTCCTCTCAGGTTGTCTAACTGGGGCTCAGCCACTTCCATAGCATGTGAGCTGTTACACAGGTGCAGTCTCTATGCAGTTTCTTCAGTGTTCCTTAGATAAAATATGTCCAATCAGCTATACTTCTCTTGTTTTTTCAAGCTGACTATGCAGTAATTTAGCTGTAAATCCAGTCCGTGGCTGGGAACAAGGGGACTCAGCCTGTTGCCAGAGGACTCATACATCATAGGGCCCCTATTTGTTTTCGATTTAACCATGGCAAAAGCTGAAAAGTGTCATGACCACCTTCTCTAAGATGGAATCCCAGAAAGCCAGTGATGTAATTCAGTCTGAATCTTGAGGCCCGAAAACCAGAAGGCCTGGAGGGGAATGTCCCGGCTTCTGCAATCATGTAGAAAAGGACCATCTCTACATTTTGATTGGAGTGTGTAGTAAGTGCACTTTTTTTCTTTCAGGATGCTTTATAATATTACCTTTTTTGAGATTCATCTGTGTTGGTTGTATTAGTATGAAGTTCATACCTTCTTAATTCCGCATAGTATTCCACTTTACGGATGTCCTATCATGTGTTTATCCATTCATCTTTTGAAGGACAGTTGAATTTTTTGAGTTTTGATTGTTAACATTCTTTATAAGTATGTGTGGATATTTGTTTCACTTCTCTAAGAGTAGAATTGCTGGCTCATATAGAAAATGTTTGCTTAACTTTGGAAAATTTGTTTCTTATAAAATTGTGTAATTTTACATTCCTGACAGCAGTGTATGAAAGTTTTTGTTACTTTACCTTTTCACCAAGCACTTGGATTGTCAGCCTTTTAATTTTGCAAAACTATAGATTTTTCTGTATTGCTCTCTCACTGTACTTTTATTAGTTATTTTTTTAGTTAATTGTCTTGAGTTTTTTTTGTAAGTTATGAATATTTAGTCTGAATACTGAATATTTTTAGTATTTCTCTATTTGATCTTCTAGCTGAACTTAGTTGGTTTAAACTTCCAAAATAAGTTTAGTACATTTGAAAAAGAATTTTATAAAAATAATTAAATTCAAAATATGTTGACATTCCTTGAAAGAGTCAATTGATAAAATCAAAACAAATTCTTTAGTGATGAGTGTGAATGAGCTGTTACTAAGTCATTAGTTAAGTATTTTCTCATTATTAATCCAATTTTTTAAATTAATTTATTTAAAATTTATTAATGTCAAAATTTATTTCTTAATGTTTCTTTTAAACAGTTACTAATTTAGTTTTCATATACACACCACTTTATGAATTCATTGTTCCAACTCTGAGCAATACATAGGCTATCTGTGATTAAATATAAACTTGAAGGATAAGCAAATTCTGTTGTCTCTTCCTATGACAGATTCAGAAGTGTCTACAATCTTTAAAAACACTTGAATATATCTATTTATGTTACATGTTGTAGAAGTTCTGTGATGGATTATTTTTTTAAAAGGTATTTATTTGTTTCTTTTAAATAATTTCACCTTCCTGCCACAGTCATTTATCAACCTTTATGAGTTTATAGATATACTTTATGTGATCCTGGGATATATATGTGACAGATCATTGCATAGAGCAGGGTTTTTCAAACATGACACTGTTGATATTTAGGGCTGGATAATTTACTATGTGGGGTGCATTGTAGGATGTTAGCAGCGTTTGTGGTCTCTACCCATTTAATGCCAGTAGTTCCCCCTACTCCTCCAAGTTGTGACAACCAAAAATGTTTTAAGATATTTACCAAATGTTTCCTCTTGGTGGGCAAAATTGCCCTATCGAGAAAGAGTGGTGTGACAGATCTTTAAGTGGGTTTAGGTGCTACCCAATAAGAAACACTGGCAAGACAGAGAAAATGTCATTGGTTGGTGGAATCCTGGTGGACCATTTCCTGAAAATTGTATTCTAATCTAGAAGTTAGAGAGACTGGGAATTTGGAGAAGTACTCTTCCTTTTGTTGCAGTTTGTGGATTCTACAAGGCACTTGTTCTTCTGCCTCACTTCCCAATCTTCTTATTGCCCCTTGGTGGAGTAGGAGTACCAGGGGAGGGTAACTGGAAGTTACTAATAAAATGTTAGGAAAATTGTCAGCAGATCCCTGATGACATCTTGCCCCAACTTTCCTATTTAAGCTCCATTAGACTGTCTGTGGTCGTTGTGGTCTGAAATATAGAACCAACTCTGATTCTCTTGGTTCCAGAGTGAAGTGATTTATGTCATTTACAGAGACTTCTTCCTTAAACCTGGTTTTATTTCTCTTGCTCTGGTTCACTGTAAGTTGTAGGAATGACACTTTTTATACATTGATGGCAAATGGCAAAATCTTTTGTACGGGATCAAAATGGCATTGTGTATGATAAGTAGACCTTACTAGTTTTGATTCATTTCTAATTATTTCATGTTCTAATTGAGACAGGTTACATAGGATATTAAAATGGACTTCATTTTTTGCTTTGTTGCTGTGCTTTTTAAAATTAATTCCTTTACCCACTTTATGCCTTAAATCTACCTGTTTCTCAAAGTCAGTGAGAGGAATAAAATTGCAGTGATATTTAAAATACTAACTTCTTAACTATAAATATTCTAACTACATTTTAAGTAAATGCTCTGTAAAACTTGGACATACAGAATAGATTTGGCTTTGTAAATCTTACCAGTCCTTCATTCAGAATTTCACTTGTCCCAAGAAACTTTTCCTACCAATTCCAGCTAACATTAGTCTTTCCATAGGCTTACTTTTTTTCCTTCTTTTTTTTTTCATGACTGTTTCGCCAACAAATTGTAAAAGTATTTTTTCAGGGAGGTAGAAGTGGGGATTTGATGGGGCATCACAGTTTTATACTACATTAAGTCCTTTTTATGCTGTATTTCATTCGATCTTCCTACTAACTTTAAGATTATTAGGATAGATATAATTATTTCCATATTACAACAGAATAGAGCGTTAGAAAAGCCTTTCCAGCATTACTCAGTTTATAGGTGGTTAAGCCAATGATAATACCTGTTAAGTATTGGATTCCAAAGCTAAAGCTGTTTTTGATTTGTCATTATATTTGCAGTGTGTAGGATCTTTGTGTTGCCAGTTAGAGTATTGAGACATCTAAGCCGTCTATATTAAGTAGGCTTGTGTACAAGGTTAGTGGGGATGGCTTATGCTGAATCACTCCTGCCCTGCTCTGTCCTCCGGGAAGGACAGGTACTGCGGAACAGCAATCTGGGTGTGGATATACGGACTGATCATACAACAGTTTCTCTCTATAGCCTTCTTGGAATGTGTGTTCTTTCCTGTTCTTAGGCCTCGTTGCTGACCAAAGTCCCAATGTCCTTTGCTGTAATCCTTAGTATTTCTGTTACTACTGATAGAGCTTTGTGATAATACCAGCTAAAACTGGATGTTAGGGATAGACTTCAGTGTAACTGGAGTGATCAGCAAGTTAGTATGTCTCATTCAGCATGCAAACTGCAGACATTCTTTGCTGGTAGCTATTAAGTTTGTAAAATGGGGAGTGAAGCTTCCAGCTTGTCTGCATGTCTGACCCCTGATGTTGGTTGTCCCATGCATCGGGCACAGTCATACAGAGGTTTTGACTTACTCCCCTAGCCTTGCAGAGTTAGCTTCTGTAGTTTATTTTATCAGAACCAGTTGGACCATGTTTTCTTTTAATCATAGGCTTAGTTTCTTCTGTAGAGATAAAATGGAAGCTACCTTACAACAAACTAGGAGGCTCCTACTGCTAACTTCCCTGTGCCTGAACTACCTAGTCCAGGTGCTCTGTATCCATATCTGAACACTTGAGGCAGGTCATGCCTAGGGATTACTCTCTGCTTTGAAGGACACTTGTGTCAGCTTCTCAGACTCAGTACACATATAGTACACAAGAAGTCACTCTTATTTCAAACCCTAATCACAAAGTCATCTGAAGGTACTCTTGTACCTTTTTTAAAAAAGATTTTTAATTGATTTTTAGAGAGAGAAAGGGAGAGGGATAGATAGAAACATCAATGTGAGAGCAAAATATCCATCAGCTGCCTCCTGTATGCTCCCTGCTGGAGATTGAGCCTGAAACTCAGGCATGTGCCTTGACCAGGAATTGACCCAGCAACCTTTCAGTGCATGGGATGATGCCCCACCAACTGAGCCACACTGGCCAGGCGCCTCTGCCTTCTTTTAGTTGGAATATTGCATCCCCTAGGTCTCCTTTTCCTGATTATCTTCTTTTAAAATGTTGACTCTGCACCTTAGTGCTTGACCACTAGTCAGTTTGAGTCCAATAATTGTATTCTCCACTTTGTCCAGCATAAGATCTATTTGTTTTGGCTCTATTTGGTTTATTTCCTGACTTTGACATGTTTCTTCCAAGGGTTAGCTTATTGCCTGGTCTAAGAACTATTCAACCTCTGTCCACTCTGACTCATCTTTGCCCCCTCTCCCCCAAGACATCCTATATAGTAAAGAGGTAATATGCAAATTAACCCTCACACCCTCACAAGACAGCTGCCTACAACCAGGCCGACAGGGGCGTTAGTGAGGGGACGACCAAAAGAAATCACTGAACAAGCAGGCTGCGTGGGGTGACCAGGCCGACAGAGGGGTTAGTGAGGGACGACCAAATGACTGAACAGCAGGCTGTGTGGGGCGACTAGGCTGGCGGCAGGGGGTGGGGTGGGGCATGAGGGTCGACCAGGCCAGCAGGGGGGACAGTTGAGGGCAACTAGGCCAGTGGGGTGGGGCAGTTAGAGGTGACCAGGCTGGTGGGGGGGGCAGTTAGGGGCA
>PVJC01006296.1:0-16162 GCA_004026665.1 Murina feae | reverse complement strand
TGGGCTGAGGGGGACCCCCCCTCCCACATGAATTTTGTGCACCGGGCTTCTAGTTTACTTAGAACCCTGGTTTCTTATCTTTACTGTGATATTAACGTCAGATGAATTTGTGATTAGGGTTTGAAAGAAGACTGACTTCACGTGTGCTGTATGTGCACTCTATGAGCGTATTGTTCATAGGTCTCTTAGGATTGATTGCACCTACCATGAAAGATAGCTAAAAAGCAACAGAAAATCAGGCTGCCTTTTAAAAAATATATATATTTTATTGATTTTTCACAGAAAGGAAGAGAGAGGGATAGAAAGTTAGAAACATTGATGAGAGAGAAACATCAATCAGCTGCCTCTTGCACACTCCCCACTGGGGATGTGCCTGCAACCAAGGTACATGCCCTTGACCGGAATCTAACCTGGGAGCCTTGAGTCTGCAGACCGACGCTTTATCCACTGAGCCAAACCGGTCAGGGCTCAGGCTGCCTTTTTGATAGCAATTCTTTCATTTATTGTTGGAGGACCCAGATTGATTTCTTTATAAATATTGTCCCACATTATGTACTGCAATAGTTCTAACAATAGTAAACCTTGATCCACAGATTAGATATGCCAATTAATAAAAATAAATACTGCCCTAATCGGTTTGGCTCAGTGGATAGAGTGTGGGCCTGCATACTGAAGGGTCCCAGGTTCGATTCCAGTCAAGGGCATGTACCTTGGTTGCAGGCACATCCCCAGTGGTGGGTGTGCAGGAGGCGGCTGATCGATGTTTCTCTCTCATCGATGTTTCTAACTCTTTGTCCCTCTCCCTTCCTCTCTGTGAAAAATCAATAAAATATATTAAAAAAAATAAAATAAGTACTGTTGGAGAACTCAATAAAACCAGTCTATTTAATGGAAACATCATAAAAACCTGCATGATTAAAAAAATATCTCCCCCCCCAAAAAAAACACAAAAAAACCCAACAACACCCACACACTAAACAAAACAAAACAAAAACTATTTAGCTGTAGTAGCAAGTGTAAAACTAATGTCAGAACTCAGTAGTCACAAAATTACCAGGTGTGGTTTCAGGACTAGGCCTCATTTTGAGGGAAGGATTTCTGGATACTTGCATCTTCTGAAGCCATCTACTGCTGACAGCAAACCATTCTAATACATAAAGAAGAAGAGCATGTTAAGAAGAGGATGGGTTTAGTTTTCCCCCTTAATATAAGGGATGGAGAAACTGATGCTCATGACAAATATTGAAAATGGAATAAATTTTATATCATCAAAAGTTCCTATGACCAGTTTAGTTTTACAAGGCTGTAGGTGATATCAGACACCACCTAGTGGATGTTATTTAGGAAGGAAGGGGTAGTAGAGATGTGGATGAATATATGTTGACAGCTTCTGTGGTTAAACATGTGCCAGGTGCTTTATGATGCTAACTCATGTAATCTTCATAACAATTCTGTGGAGTAGCTGATGGTTCCTTGTTTTATAAACGAGCTGAGCTTGCAGTGCTATGGGGTGCTCGCACTGGGATTTGAACCTGGACCTAACTCCAAAGCCTTGCTCCTTAGAATGAGGCAGGCTTGCTTTAGGAAATGGAAACTGCTGATTTTAGCAGAAAAGCAGGCGATGTGTAAGGACAGCCTTGATTCCCTTGTTTCGTAGATTGCTGCCTTTGAAAGTCTGCTGCAATAATTCTTAACACCAGCTGTCTATTAGGACCACTTGTGAAGATTTTTAAAAAGGAAAAACAAACCCCCCTAGCCCAAGGATTCTGAATCCAGGAGAGTCTGGATTCAGGGCTAGGATTTGCAATATCATTTTGGTGTGCAGTCAGGATTGAGAAACTGTGTATAGAGAGTGGTGGAACAGATGTCAATCCTGGAGTTGCCTTCTGAGAAGAAACTGAGGTCCAGACAGCTCAGAAGCTATAGATACTCCTCCTTCATTCACTGTAGCACTTACCCAGCATTGACTGTTTGTTATTGTAGGTGATTCAGAAAGTGCAAAGAAAAAATACTTTCCCTGACTTTGAAGAGTTTTTAGCTAAAGGCCACATATTCTATTAATGCAAAGCACAATTGGAACCCAGGTTTTCCGACAAGGGGGTTATAAAGGCTTTTTAAAAAAATATTTTTTCTATTGATTTTTAGAGAAAGTGGAAGTGAGGGAGGGATGGGGGTGGCAGGGGAGGGGAGAGAAAGAGAGAGAGAGAGAAACATCGATGTGAGAGAGACACATTGGTCTCCTGTATACACCCTGACAAGAGCTGGGGAGAGAACCTGAAACCCAGGTACATGCCCTTGACCAGGAATTGAACCTGAGACCCTTTGGTGCATGGCTAACACTCTAAACTATTGAGCCACACAGGCCATGGCATATAAAGCTTTTTGAATGTTGTCATTGCCAAGCTCTCTCTGAGAATCCCCACGCTGTGTAAATGGTTCCTGTTAACACTGTGGTAAGTGGCCTCCAAAGCCCCTTGCTTCCCCGTTCCAGAAGTCTCCTGCCTGCCTTTCTGCCTCATTACCAGCCTGGTATTCAACCACTCATTTTGCCTTAAGTTCACAGGCCTACAGCTTTTCAGTTGACTGCTTTGTTCTCCACCTATTTTTAAGCATCTCACCTGGAAAAGGCCTGAAAAGTTAGACCATAATTATATTAGAAATGCAGTGCTTGGACAAAACCTGCCTTACTAGTGGTCATCCCGATCTTTTTGCTGTGCTTTTTGATTAGTTCACAGTCTTCTGACTCATCCCACAGTGTTTTTGTGGGCTGCATAGTTTTCAGAGGTTTTCTCAGACTTCTCAGGGCAGTGTATGCAGTGGAGGTCTGGGAGCACAGTCACTGGGGAGGGAAGGAGGAGGACACTGTGTGCCCATCACTGTGCTAGGTAGACCCTTTTTTGTGTATTTTTTTCTTTAAAGATTCTCAGTAGTCTTGGAGGAGAGAGTTTCGATGTCTGTAAAATTATGGATGATAGCAGGCTTACAGAAGTTAAGTAACTTTTTGAGGATACATAAACAAGTACATTTCATTGCAAGAAATCTAACCATAGAACCTTCTGATCTAAAAGTCATGTTCTTTCTCTTGTACAGTCATGCACTGCTTCATGACTGGGATATGTTTGGAGAAATGCATCAGTAGGCGATTTTGTTAGTGTGCAAACATCAAAGAGTACACCTATACAAACCTGGATAGAATAGCCTACCACTGTAATTGTATGTGCTACACTTTTGTGACTGGCAGCGGTAGGTTTGTTTACATCAGCATCACCATAAATTTGTGAGTAATGTCTCACGCTATGACTTTATGATGGCTATGACATTACTAGGCAGTAGGAATTTTTCAACTCCATTATAATTTCATGAGACCATGATCATTATGTGGTCAATTGTTGACTGAAAAGAATGCGGCTCATGACAGTACCACATGCCATGTTAATATGTAAAGCTTTTGATCTAGTTTGAACCTACTTTTTGTATAAGCGACTCTCAAATTTAATTTTTTATATCCTCGGTAGCTTTTAGAAATCAAGTCTTTGATTTAGCAATCCAGAAGATGTAAGGACTCGGGACAGACTCTAGAGAGGGTAGCATTTTAGGTATCACCGTCTGAGAATTGTGGTGAAGTAGGTGCCGAGCCCCTAGGCCAGCCCATTGAAACCAGAGGCCAGCATAGCCACTGTCACAGGCCAGTGTCAGAATTTGGAAAACTCAGGGTGACAAAGCATAAATGCTAAGCCAAGGTTCTTGGGGGGACCACAGGTGGCTTAGAGAGACGGATTTTCAGTTCAGAAATATCTCCCATTATACATTATACCAATTAGAGATATCTAATATCTTCTTTTAATGGTATAGTCTTTTCTAAATTATAGCTTGAATTTTTATGTACTTTTCTCTTTTTTTGTGTGTAACACTTATCTGGGCCTCAGTTTTTGAATCTACAAAGTGACAATTAAGGCTTATTGTAATGAGGAAATAAAGATATATATGTGAATGACTTTTGCAAACTGTGTACTATCCATATGAATACTAGGTATGAGACTCCAGTGTCCTTAAAAACTAACAGATCCATAAGAATGTTGTTTTTTAAATCCTCACTTGAGGATATGTTATAGATTTTTAGAGAGAGAGGAAGAGGGAGAAACATCAATGTGAAAAACATCAATTGAGTGCCTCCTGTACACACCACAACTAGAGATCGAACCCACAACCTAGGCATATATCTGACCAGGAATTGAATTTGCAGCGTTTGGTGCATAGGCTGACACTCCAACCAACTAAGCCACCAGCCAGGGCAAGAATGGCAGTTTTGATATTGGGTAAAAGGGGGCAGTGATTTTTGCAGTGTGAATAACTCGAGGAGAAGCACGACCAGAGTGGGGAAGCTGCATTGGGAGTGAGTTGAAAGGCTTTAGATTTCTTGGGAGTGGAAGGGATGTATATGAGATCTCTGATTGCTTGCATTTAGAATTTGAGGGAGATCAAAGAATAAACCTGATTTGACGCTGAACTGAGGTCTTACTGAGGGCAGAAGCTGCCATGTGCATGTGGACACCACCTTTGTGTAGTCTTTAGCTTGGTGATGAGTTGTTGAGAGCCTGACATGACACCTAAATGTGATGGAGTTTCCTACAGAAATCTAATCACTTGAGATAACATTTTTATGTGACTCCTATCATGGAAACAAAGCAACTGGGGTTGGCATGAGTCTATGTGACAGGTTGGGAAACCAAGGCAACAACAGAAAGTTAGCTATATAAGTCTGGACTACTCAAAACTGGAGCTAAAAGCATCGATCTTTTACTTCTCCCACACTCTCTCTCCTTTTCCTTTTTTAAAAAAGTTAAAGCATGGTATTGTGTCCTCAAAGAGTGAATTATATAATTAAAGTAACCATAGTGTAAAGCTTATCAACGCTGGGTCTCTGAGTGAAGTGTAGAAAAGCTGGTTAGAGAAGAGGTATTATGTAATGACCTAATTATGAGGCCTGCCATCTGCTTAGGAGTCACGCCTGCCTGGTTAGGATTCCCTGATTGCGACTTTCAAGGAGGATGCTAGATTGTTAAGGGAGCAGTGTGTGTGTGTGTGTGTGTGTGTGTGTGTGTGTGTGTGGTACCTAAACACCTCCTTTCTTGGAAGATTGATAGGTTGTGAAGGGAGGGAAATGAAGCAGCCTTAGAGGGCTCCTAAACAGATGTGACTCATCCATTAGCATGGAGAGCAGTTGTAGAAGGTGAATTATTCTGTAGTGGAGACCCCATGTATTTATCATGGGAAGGGCCGTTAGGTGAAGGTGGCTGTCAGAATATGGCCAGAAACTCCAAGCCAACTGGGAGAACCAACTGAGTCATCTTTCTCCATCCAGAGAAAGAATGAAAAAATCCACTTTGTTTTTTTACTGTGGTTTGTGCTGTGGATAAAAACATTAAATCAGGATCCTGAAAAAATGGGCCTAAGTTAATGTAGAATTGAAATACAAACCACTATGCTCAGGGCACCTGATTAGTTGTCCCTGAACGGACAGAGAGCCAAGAATCATGAAAAAAATCATATGGCTACCAGGAGAGAGGCCCGTGAGGGAGTGTGTCTTTGGCCTGCTGTGGGCATTAGCTTGAAAGGAGTCTTGGGACTTTGAGCCAAGAGATAAGACCTAGGAGGATACTGACACACTGCTTGTACACCAGACATACTGGGACTGGTTTTCAAGGGAAATATCAAACTTTCTAAACACTGTTTAGGAGAACCTGTAACAGGAAATCTTGCTTTTGAGGTTTTGAAAATGTGCCTAGACGGGCTTGCCTTGCTTTATCGCGCTTTGCTTTATTGTGTTTCATAGATAAGTTTTTTTTTACAAATTGAAGGCAGAACCCTCCACCAGCAAAACAGATGACCGGCTTTATTGCCATGGTGGTCTGGAACCAAACCTGCAGTATCTCTGAGGTTTGCCTGAATTAGGAAAATCAGCAAGTGACTACTGTAATGAACAGTGAGCATCCCAAAGGAAGTAATGTTTTGTCAATTCCTTCCTCTATTCCCATCTGTCAGTTTCTTTTAATTTATTTCCTTCTACTGCCCTCCTTCATCTCCCAGTATGAAAATAGTGTTGTCTTAAAGAACTGATCATTCAAGTTCCTGTATAGAATTTAGGAAGTTGTTTGGTATGTTTCATATCCCTAAAGAATCACCACAATGTGGCAAATACCCAACTCCAAACGTCAGAAATTTCTCTGTCCCTTTAATTCAGTGCCACACTTTTATTTTACAAATAAGGAAATGGAGACCTAGAGAAGTGTAATGACTTACTCAAGGTCATAGTTTGTCATATGTGGAACTTGGACCAGAACTAGGTGTCCTGACTCTTGGTTCATTGTTCTTTCTGTTACCTCTTGATGTCTCACATAGAGATTTATTTAAAATGTTGCCAGTATATTCTCTCTCTCTTTCTCCCTCTCCCTCTCCCTCTCCCTCCATCCCTCCTTCCCTCCCTCTCTCCCTCTCTCCCTCTCCCTTCACTGAAACCAATAAAAATTAAATTAAATTAAATTAAATGTTGCCAGGAGTTCTGTGGCAATGGCAGTGCACAGTACATGGACATTGCCTTTATGCATTATGTCAACCTCTTCTTGGTGTCTTCACTTCCAGCACAATCCTCACAGCAACAGGGAATAGTTTTGAGGTGCTAGACATCAGCATTTTATTCCATGAGTTTGCAAAGACTTTGGAGTGAAAGTTTATTTACTCACTGAACCTGCCTCTTCTCTTTGACCACCATTTCTTGTTGGACCCTGTTTCTTCAATAACCTTGGGATAGCCTTTTTCTTTGTCCCAACTTTCCAAGCATTCACACTTCAGCTTGAGCAGGTATCTGGTGAAGAGGTTTTTTAGTTGGATCTTGAATAGCCATTTAAAATGTGGATTATGGTATATTTGTTTTCCCCAGTGGCAGATCTTTTTAGGAGAGTAGGAATTTGCAAAAATCATTAGATCTCTTCTTTAGACAAAGACAACAGCATGTCAAACTTCCCTGTCACCTCTCTCACCTCTAAACCATGGGTAGAGTTTATTTAATTTAGTCATATACACACAGGATTTTAATATAAAGAGATACTCTGATTCTATTGTAGGTGTTCTCAGTATACTGCAGCTTTTACTTTTTATTTTAAAAAGATCTGAAATGCCCCTTATTCTGGCGTAGTAGCTCCCCAAACTGGCAGATGATCTATATTGTCTGGGAGATTTTTTGAAAAATAGATCCCAGGGCCCCACCTAGTCTGCTGAAATAGACTCTCTATCAGCATTTAACTATTTACCAAGTACTTTATCGGTGATGTAATATGTACTTTGTATATTGGATACTTAATCAGCGGCTTATTTTACCTAGAACCTGTTGAGAAGACACAATCTTTTTTAAAAAAAAATTAGTGTAGTACAATCAATGTGGCATTGTAAAGTGAATCAGTTTTTTCTTGCAATAAATAAAGAATGAATAGTGAAACCCATTCTCTAAATATGTTCAGAAAATAGACTGGTCCGCCTGCAGGGTGCCAAATGAGATGTACTAAATTGTAGAGAAATGTTTTAATTAGGGCTTAAAACAGGAAGTAATTTAGAAGTGTGCATTTATGGTAAATGGGTTGAAAATTGATGTGAATAAAACACTTCCTTAGAGTTAAAATTAGATTCTTTTTATTGTTTTAAAACTCGGCATCTTTTAGAAACCTGATTATTAAAAAGCATGATCCTAAGGTATACATTTGGCTGTTTTTGGGAGGTGATGACTGTCCTTTTTTGCATATAGATTGAATGTACAAATAACACAGACTTTGCCTGAAAACTATAATATGTTCTCATAGAGTTCATCTAATTCAGCCTTTTAGTTTTATAGATGAGGAAGCTAGAGCCCAGTGAGAAATGAGTTGATCCAAATGTATTGGTCAAGACTTTGTATAGTCACATGATGGTTATCTACTTACATTAGCTGAAATAAAGAAATGAAAATGTTAAAAAAAAACAAAAAAGATAAGGTGAGGAGAGGAGTTCTCTCATGAGGCCTGTGGGTAACCCTTGGCAAGGGTCTGAGATTAGGAAAAGAAGGTCTCAGGAGTCTCTATTTCTGTCTTTCTCATATCTCTGGCTTTTTTGTGTGTATTTTCCTGTACCTGTTTTGGTCTTCTCTTTTTCTCTGCAGATGGACTTTTTCTGCTCATTCATTCATGTATTCAATATGGTTACTATAAAGCCCTCATATTCACCTGTTACAGTTGAGGTTGCCTGCACAGACTTATAGCAAATTCCACTTTCCACAGGAGAGAGAGAAAATCTGATTGGCCCAAGCTTGGGTCAGATATCCCTACTGGTTCTATCAACTCTGGTAAGGATGGGGTAAAGGTATTATTTAGTCAGACTTGACTGGTGGGGAAAAGGGAATTTTCAGAGAAAGGTGAATCATCGAGTTGGGCAGACACACCACAGCTTTCTATTCTGAGAGTGCATTAAGGAATTGTAATTCCAGAAGAAAAATGAGGATCTGAAATAAGGCAATGGCAATGAGTATGGTAAGAGTAAGCAGACAAGACGGAGAAAAATCAATAAGCTCTGGTGATTAGTTGGGTATTGTGTGGAGGGAATTGTTGAAGAAAGGAAACGGGGTAGATGGTGGTCACATTCATAATAGGGAACACAGGAAAGGAGGCTTGGAAGTTGGGAAGACATAGGGAGCTTGATTTTAGTTTTAAATATGTTGAGTTTAGAGTGCCTGTGAAAATCATAAGGAAATGTGCATTAGGTTAATTGAGAGTTGAATATGGATCTGGATCTATGGGGAGAGTTGTCAATATTATGAATGTAATTAAAGGATACTTAACTGCTTAATGGATGAACTCACCTACAGAGCATTTATGGAGTAAACACCAGATGACTCTTGAAAAAAATACTGGTATTTAAGGAACAGAAGAGGAAGAAGAACTCTAAAGGAGATCAAGAAATGGACAGAAACATGAGAGAAAAACTGAACATGTAATGTCCTTTCCTTTGGACACCCAGTGGAAAGAGTGCTTGACTTTGGAGTGTCACCTGTGAGCAGTGCTGCATGGCTGTCCCTTGAGATAACACTTGAAAAGTTGTGTACTGGATTGAGCCACAGAGAGGGCCTCGGAGAGGGCAGACACCACATTACAAGAGGTTTCTCAATGACTGGGTGATAGCGGGAGGGAGAGAAGAGTATAGGCAATTAAAAATGTCTGCTTGTGAGAGGAAAGGGATGGTAGCTAGTTGGGTCAAGAAAGGCATGAAGATATTTTTTTCTCCTTTTTTCTTTTTAAGATCAGAGAGACTTGGAACATGTTTTAATGCTGATGAAGAGAGGCAGTAGAGAGGAGAGGTTAAAAGTACAAGAGCCCAGCCGACGGTTCAGTGGTTGAGTGTTGATTAGAAGGCCATGTTTCGATTCGGGTCAGGACACATGCCCAGGTTGAAAGCTCAATCCCTGGTGGGGGGATGGGACGTGCAGGAGGCAGCTGATCAATGATTCTCTCTCATCATTAATGTTTCTCACCCTCTCTCCCTTTCTTTCTCTCTATCTCTCTTTTTCCCCCTCTCCTTCTCCCTGTCCCTCTCCCTCCCTCTCTCTTCCTCTCTGAAATACACACACACACACATGAAAATACAAGAGAGGGGAGAGAATTTCTGAAATGAAATTCTTAAAGGGAGACTGATGGGCTCCAGAGACAAGAGGAGGAAAGAGACAAGGAACGGGCGTTATACTTAACTTAGAAGAGTGAGGGATGTGAAAGTTAAGGGCACTGGGTGGATTCTGGGCTTTTCAGGACTGCAAAACTGTTGGTAGGTTAGGGATGGTGGTGGAAAGGGAGGAAGTGAGACCCCTTTCAGATATTTTACATGATGCTTTTGACTCAGAAGAATTTTAGGAGGAAAAGTGGGAACTGTGCTGTATAGATTAGTGGGAGTTGGGGGGAAGGTGGTGCACATGGGAACAGGATCTTGTTGCATTTGAACTCTTGTCTGAGCCAGGTTGTAGATATATGTGCTCAGCATTGGACTCTCAGGTTTCCTTAGGATTGAATCACTAATTGCAATGAAGCAGACTCAGTCAGCATCTCTTAATATTCAGCATTCAGAGAAAGCCTAAAGGCATCTTTCTGTTCAAAATTTCACTGAAACTAGTTCCCACTACCCTATCACGTACTGTTACTAACATAATCCTGTTGGGATGTGTGTGTGTGATCGGATTTTGTCTAATGCTCTCCAATTTTTGCTTCACCTAAAGCCCTTGAATTGCCATAATTAATTACCGCTTGAAAGCTGAGAGGTAAGGCCATGTGTCACTTTTTACAGTCCTGGGAGTGGGAGGGAAGTGCAGTGCGTTCTCCTTTCTCCCCAACACAGGCCTTCCCTCCGAACTGAGACTGTCATTGCCCATTGCCCTGGGAGTCTGAACCCCCTGGGTGCCTGAGTGAAAGAGATACTTAAGGATGGTGAAAAACATTTGAGTTCAAGAATAAGAGTCCCATTTCCACAGTCCCCAGTGCCTCCTCACCCTAAACTGCTAGTCCCCATTGAAATGTGCTGCCACTTGGTCTGGGTCCCTTATCCTGCCTGTGTCATCCAGTATGGTTGGGATAAGGAGAGGCTCCTCTCCTCTGCAACAGTGTAGATTGCACCCTGCCTCCTGCTGGTAGGGCAAATACAAAGGACTAGAGAAGAGCGGTTTTGGGCCAGGAAGGAAGGGCTGTAACTCAAGCCTTGTAGCTGAAACCCCTCCTACAGTCTGGTTCCGCAGGCAGGTCTGGGAAATGATCTCCACTGCTCTGGAAGGTAGAAGATACTCTGAAAGCCGAGGCACCAGTAGTTACCTGGTACTCTCCTGTATTGACACTCAGCTCTTCTTGTCATGGAGTTTTTTAGTAGAATGGAACCCGATAGGAGTGTTGGGGTACCATTTCTCCCTCACAGTGGGGGAGAAAATTCCACAGGATAGCCTGGTGTCCTAGGACAGCACAGTGCCTCACTCTTAAGTGCATGGTGCCAGAGGTCAGATAATGGAAAGTTCAGTGAATTCTTTGCTTCTTTTCCTTATTGGTAAAGTGGGACTTGAGTCTCTGAATGGGTGATGGGGGTAATTTGACGAGAAGATCTCAGTAGAATATACTGGAGGAGTCTTTGGAAGCATATTTTGTAGGTGAACTTTAGGAAATGAGCCTTCCAGGCACAGATCCAGGGCAGTGGGCACACACTCAGGCTATTTGGGTTCTGCTGCTTACAGAGTAGACTTGTGGTTTCCTATCATGTAGAATGACATAATAATACTTGTCTCACAGGATTATCATGAGGATGCAATTAAATGATGCATGTGAAAGTGCTTGGTGCAAAGCTGAATCTCAGTAGTGCTATTTTTGGATGTGTCCTAAAGAGATGCTATAAAGGAGCTGGAAGATGTGAAGGTCTGATTGAGAGTTAGCCATGTAGCCTTAATGCCATGAAGCATTATAATGTGTGTAAGTTTCTTTCTCCTTATATTCAGGTTATATTTGTGTTATTACCAGAGCTATTTTTCAGACTGCTGCCCAGGGTGATGATGCTAGGCATATGTGCCTATGCCTGTTCTCAGGTGGATGCTGGCCTTGATAAACTTCTCATAACCATGGTTAATTGAGCTAATTATTATAACTCACTTTCCTTAACTTGCTCTTTGAATTTGTATCTGTGCATCATGTGTTCATATTGTCCTTAAACGCAAGCATAATTGTTAACATATATTTTAAAATAATATTCTATTAAGAACTAATGCACCTTTCTATGGTTGGTGGGGTTGTCATTCATTGTATGTATTTTCTGAATGGAAAGAATTTTTCCATTTTAATCCCAGCAAGTTACTGGAGAGAGAGATTGGGCTAGAGATGTGGTCTGAGGGAATCTGGGAGAGTACGTGGGGGCTCTCTAGACCAGATTACTCCCCTTCACGGCATTATCATTCCTTATTTTGTTCCTGCTTGGTTCTGCCATCACACCAAACAAGCATTGGTACACTTCACTGCCCTGACCATGACTGCAGGGTGAAAAAAATTTCCAGGAAATTAGTCAGGATTACAGTAAGCATAGAAACAAATTAATACAAAACATCCACAATGAGGAAAGATAGGACCAGTGACAGTGCTGTGCCCCAGCTGGACTGGAGCCTGAGGCAAAGGGAAAAATCAATATTGATCCTGACATTATTTAACACTTTAAAATTTGTTATCATGGATTTTTTGCATTGATTTTCATTTAAAAATATGTTAAAATATTATTTATGTTTATTACTGTTTTTTGTTTTGTTTTGTTTTTGTATCTCCTCAAATTTGGAGTTCCTGGCAAGTGCCTCCTTATGCTCACTCTAGTTCCCATCCTGGTTTAACACCAAAGGCATAGGAAATGTTCTCTGCACAGAATTGACTGCGTGGGTCAGTGCTATTGTGCTTCTGGGTCCGTTTTGGAGACTTGCTTTCTTAATATCCCTCCCCAGATTTGGAGGGCAGATTTTTATTTAAAAACAAACAGCTAAAAGAGTTGTTTTAATAATTTAGGAAAGGTAATATATAGTTATTACAGAAAACTTGGAAAATAGAGAAAAGGGTAAGGAAGAAAAATCATTGTATAATCCTATCATCCACAGGTAACTCAGTCTTAGAAAACTTTTTTGATTGTTTCAGTCATGGCATTTTGTATTTTCTTCTAGTCTATTTGCTGCACATGTGCATTATTACATAGCTGTGTTCTTAATAAGTTTAGAGCTTTGTGTCTTGTCATTTACTATATTGTATGCATTTTAACATATTAAAATATTAAATATTTAATGGCAACGTAATGTTCTGTTGTATGAACAAACTTTTATTTAAAAAAAATCTTTTCTTATTAGACATTTAAGTGATTTATACTTTTCCCTACAGTTTTTTATTTCAAGCATTTTTTTTTGCATATTTTGTGAATATTTCAGATTATTTCCTAAAGATAGATTCCCAGAAGTGAAATTTTTATGTCAAAGTTCTTTTGGGCTTTTTATACATATGTCTATGCTGCTTTCCAGGCATATGCCAGCTGATATTCCTACCAGACCTATGACTGCCTGAGGGACTGCTTGCTGATACAGCTTAGAGAATACTCAGCTCTCATTCCTCTCCCTCTACTCAACTTTATTTGAGTAGTACTGGATACTTGGGTGGAATTGTCCTTCTCTTACTTCAGGTAGGGCCGGGGTCTCTGTTTTTCAGATCTATTTCCCTTCCTTGTTTGGCATAAATCTCTTAGAACCCTGTGACATCTTGGTTTCTCTTGGTGCCTTGTCTTGGTTGCTGAGTGAGGGAGCACTTTCCTGATTAAGCTTTACATATTCCCCCCTAGGTTTCTGTCTGTTTTGTAGCCTCTTTCTTCAACCCTTTGTTCACAACCCCATCCTCCTCCCCAAGACTCTGGTTATTGGAAGACTTACCTTTCTTCCTAACCCGTAATTGTCAGTTCTGTTTTGGTTGTTACTCATTTATTAGACAGCTAGTTGATGAGCTTATCCTCATTTGGTGTCTCTGCTTCAGTTCAGAAGCTTGGTTCCTTTATGCTTGTTTGGCGCCTGAGTCAAGTTTGATCTCATCTGTGTTCAAGAGGGCTTGGGAGTAGGCCATCCTTGGAGCTTTGCTACATCATTGTAATTTCCACTGTGAGCCAGAAACTGATTCCACAATTCTGTTTCTCTTCCTGTTTCCCAGCCTCCACTTAAAAAAACAACAACATATATGTATATGTATATGTATATGTATATGTATATGCATATGCATATGCATATGTGTGTATATGTATACACACACACACACACACATATACTGAGTGGCCAGATTATTATGACCACTTTACTTTTGTAGCCCTGAAGTTGCTAGAGGGCCAGATCATTATAAACGTCTGAATAGCACAACATACCTAAGTATCATTGCTGATCAAGTTCATCCTACCATGTTGATGGCTTATCCCAATGGAGATGGCTTCTTCCAACAAGACAATGTGCCATGCCACAGTTTCAAGAACATGAGGGAGACTTTACCTTGCTTAGGTGGCCCCCACAATCACCAGATCTCAATCCAATTGAGCATTTGTGGGACAAAGTTAAAAGAGCTATCAGGGAGCTGGTTCTACAACCATCAAATCTCACAGAACTGGACAGTGCTACTCATCAGGCATGGTATCAGATTCCTCTCATCACCTTTCAACATCTCATGGAGTCAATGCCAAGAAGAAATGCCACAGTATTAAAGGCAAAAGGTGGCCCAACGAAGTACTGTTGGGGTGGTCATAATAATCTGGCCAGCCACAATAATCTGGCCACTTAGTGCACAAAAGCGGGGGGGGGGGGGTGTCCATCAGCCCGGCCTGTGTCTCACAGTCTGGGACCCCTCAGGGTATGTCCACTTGCTGGTGTGCCTGGCCAGCCCTGGTGAGGGGCTGATGGCTGTTTGCAGGCTTGCCAAGCCCCCTAATGGGGACCCTCACCCCATGGGGGTGTGGCCAGCCTGGGTGAGCAGTTGAGGGCCATTTTCAGGCTGCCCACAACCCCTTCAGGGTTAGGGTCCCTACTGCGGTGCCTGGCTGGAGGAAGATATCTGGGATTTATTTAACTTCTTTAATTGAAACTTTGCTGCCTTGATCCCCTGCTTGAAGCCTGGGTTGCTGCTGGCAACCCAAGGTCCCAGCCCGGAGGTATCTGGGGTTTGTTTATCTTCTGTAATTGAAACTTTGTAGCCTTGAGTAGAGCTGAGGGCCCTCAGGGCTCTGGCTTCCTCCATTGCAGGGGGGCAACTCCAGCTTTGTGGCTGGTGACATCTTAGTTTAGTTAATTTGCATATTTGCTCCTGATTGGTTGGTGGGTGTAACGGAGTGGGGGTTAATTTGCATATTACTCTTATTAGATTATATATATATTAACATATATATATTATTGATTTCAGAGAGGGAGAGAGAGATAGAAACATCAATGGTGAGAGAGAATCATTGATCAGCTGCCTCCTGCATGCCCCACACTGGGAATCAAGCCTGCAACCTTGGCATGTGCCCTGACTAGGAATCGAACTGCGGTCTCCTGGTTCATAGGTTGATGCTCAACCACTGAGCCATGCTGGCCGGGCCCAGCCCCCACTTTTTTGAGGCACCCATTGAGTTTCTGTTTCCCACCCCTGAGGAATGTTTTAACCTCTCAGGTCTTCCATGGAGAAGAGTGGGAGAACAACATGAACAGTGATGCCTGGACAGATTTCGCTACTGTGCAGACAGCAGTTTCTCTGGGTTTGGGACTAGAGTGAGATACTCATTTCAAGTGCAGAATTTAAGGGGGCACCCAAAAACTTAGTAATCAATATTAATAATATTGCATGCAATATGTAAAAATAAAAATGAGTGCAGGAAACCGTGATGAACAACATATCAGAATTTAAAATAAAGTCAGGATCTCTTTAACAGTGCTGTGACCAGCCATACTGCAGCCTGAGTCAAAAAGGAAAAAATCCATACTACTGACTTTGTCTCTTTGTGCCTGTGGCAAGGGTCTCACTCTGCTCACCATAGTCTTGACCTTGGTTTTATACCAAAGACATAGGAAGTTTTCCCCATGTGTAATTCAGTGGATTGGCTGCTGCTGTTACGCTCCTGGTCCTTTTGGAGACTTAACCTTCTTGACAGGCCTCTCTAGGTTTGTCCATGTCTGGGTTCATTTTTCACTTGATCTGTTCCCTCCCATTTGAGGACTAAAACCTCTTCTTTATGATTACATTCTGATAATCCCAGGTAAAATCATCTTCACGACATTCCTGAGGAAATGAGTGCTGGGGATTTTGTCTTCCCCATTCCCTAATCCTGATCTGTGAGCTCAAGAAGTGCTGCAATGCAGACTTTATCCCCCTGTTCAAGTTCCTTGTGATTCTACTTTCCCAAGTAGATTTTTGACCACTCTCTTACTTAGATCTTTATATAGTAATGCAGGATCTATTTTAATGTAAAGCTAGTTTCTTAACTTAAAGATTCTCACTCTTCAAGTGCAGTTTTTTTTTTTTTTAAATTTATTTTTATTGTTCAGATTATTACAGTTGTTCCTCTTTTTTCCCCCATAGCTCCCCTCCTCCCAATTCCCACCCCA
>PVJC01006295.1:0-55503 GCA_004026665.1 Murina feae | reverse complement strand
TATATATATATATATATATATATATATATATATATATATATATGCCTAAATGACTTTTTGACTATTCAACTATTCACTATGATGTGCACTGACCACCAGGGGCAGACACTCAACACACAGACATAGAAACATGGAACAGACTGATGAATCTCAGAAGGAGAGGGGAAGGAAAAGGACAGGAAGAGATTAACCAAAGACCTTATATGCATATAGAGGCTCAGAGCATGGATTCAGACCAACACCGGGTGCCTACTGTGGCTTGAGGGAAGCCCAGGTCCTGGGTGCCACAGGGAAGCCGGTGCCAGCAGCCAGGGGAGGGAAGGCCTGCTGTTGCACGAATTTCAGGCCTCAGGCCTTTAATCATACATAATTACTCTATTCTTGCGATAATAAGATCTGTTTGATGTGATAAGTAAAATAATAAAAATTATAGTCATAAATACCTATTTGCTAAAACAAAAATACATATTTAAAAGAAGAGAGCAAGTATTTTCTTTGCTTAAGTTTTTTTCAACCATAGATGAAATACAATAAGAATTGTAACTAGGGAAATGTGGGTGATAATAAACATGATAATCTGAACAAACCATAAATCTCAACAGATGGCCAAAAATGAGACTCATGTGCATAAATTCTTCTGACACGTGACAAGGATTCAGATGTGAGAGAGCTCGCCTTGACATTTACCATTGTCTTGATGCTTACATGTTTCTGAAGAGATCAAACAGGAGACCAGTGGTTTTCAGATATGAGACACAGAGCCTCCAAGGTCTTATGACTAGAGCGATTTTCAGGACTTGGCTTTGTGACTCTTCCTCTCTCCCTTCTCAGCTAACAAACAAAGCCTTTGCTTGCAAATAATCATTGATGAGGGAGGCTGGGGCGGGGGGTGCGGCGGGGAGGGGGAAGGGGCACATGGGGAGAGTGAATAAAGGAATTCATAAATTCTCTATAAAGACATTATAACCACTTAGATATTTTTATGGACCGATATATAGACAAATTTAATGGGAACATGATGTAGTCATATACCTATGAACCTTTAGAAATGAAATGCAATTTTAAAGGAACACAATTCAAGTAAGAGATAGTAAATACTAAGACCAATAAGTTAAACATGTACATTAAGAAGATGAGGATTTTCAAGAAATTGAAATGAGAAATACTTTTTAAATGCTACATTTTTGCTGTTATTTAATTTAAAATCTGTTAAATTGGGAAGAAATAGGAAAGGCAGTTTAGAAACAGAGGCAGTCTCAGGAGAGGAAACATGATATGTAAACTGAGTATAATGGATGAGAAAAGTTCAAGAAGTCATGAGCAAATCCAGGGATGTGGAGAAACCAGTTCAACTTCCTCAAGCTTTTTATTCATTAAGAACCCTGACTCCAAAAAGTGGAAGCTAAGTGATGGACTTTAAGTACCGTATACAGCATTATGGTGACTGGCCTAGAGTCTTATTAAAATCACTCGTGGTGTAAACTTGCAATGGTGTTTTTGTAAGAAGCATTAAAATTCTGATCTTTAATTATTGAATTATAGAATTTTAGGGTTAAAAGTCATCCCCGATGTTGCTAATTCATTCTTTCTGCAATATCCCTGCCGAAGTCTCATCCAACTGATTAAAAAACAAAAACAGCATTGGAGAACTTAGCAGATAGTTTTCATTTTCAGAGAATCCTACTTGTTAAGTTTCCTTACTTGTAGAGTTCCTATGTGCATCTAACTAATGCCATTTAATGACAATTCAGTCAACATTGAATTGCATATACAAAGGTGGTCTTATCCTATATAATAAAAGCCTAATATGCAAATTGTCCCCTGGGGCCGTTGTTTGACCAGAGTTCAACAGGGAGACTGGGAGTTCAACTGCTCACCAGGGGGTGGTGCAGAACATGGCAGGCGTCAGTGATGTGGTGCTGGCAGCAGGCGGCAGTGAAGGTGCTGCCGGCCCCAATGGGCCCCAATGAGAATGGGACCGCAGAGGGATGGTGGAGCAGGTGAGCGGGCAACACCAGGCCATGGTGGGATACCAGGCAGGGCTGTGGGGCTGCGAGACTGGGGGCGCGAGCTGGAGCCTGATCCCCACAGGCCACCCAGAGAGACCCCACCATTCACGAATTCATGCACCAGGCCTCTAGTAAGATGATAATGAAGTTAAAAAAATTCCAACTGTCTAGTGACATTGTAGCCATCATCACATCAGAGCTCGACACGTTACTCACATGTTTGTGGTGATGCTGGTGTAACAAACCTACTGTATTGCCAGTGATATAAAAGTATAACACATACAATTGTGTACAGTATAAATATTCTATAATGATAATAAACAACTGGTTTATGTATCATTAATTTAACCCTAAATATGTTAGCAATTACATTAAAAATTAAATATACTAACTTATGCAATCAAATACCATATATTTTTCACATGATTTTCAATTAGAGTGTATACTTTCTCTTTACAACAAAGAAGTTTACTGAATCCTGGTCAATGTGGCTCAGTGGTTGAGCATCGACCTATGAACCAGGAGGTCACGGTTCAATTCCTGGTCAGGGTACATGCCTGGGTTGCAGGCTTGATCCCCAGTAGAGGGCATGTAGATGGCAGCCAATCAATGTTTCTATCTCATCATTGATGTTTCTATCCCCCTCTGCTCCCTTCCTCTCTCTGAAATTAAAAAAAAAAAAAACAAACATACTTAGTTTGCTATAATTCAGTGTGTCGTGTTACACCAGTAGTAGCCTCGAACATATGTAGAGTTTACCAAGTCTCTTGATTGCATCATTTTCTCTTGAACTTGATTTAGTCTTGTGTCGTTTTGGGGTTTTTTTGTTTTTTGCTTTTTGTACGGTAACCTGCTGTACAGGTGTGTGGCCTAGGAGCATAGGCTATGCCATAGAGCCTAGATGTGCAGTGGGCTAACCCATCTAGGTTTGTGTAAATGCACTCTATGATGTTCGTATAATGACAAAATCACCTTGATGCATTTCTCAGAATGCGTCCCATCTTCAAATGTTGCACCACTGTTTCCTTCTCTAAGACCAGTTATACTTTCCTTTAGACACTCAAAGTTTAGACCTTCTCCCCGAGAAACACTGGCTGCGTTATATCTTCTCCTTTGCTGTTTTCATTGTTGCTCACTGACCAGGACTTATGTGTTAGCCATCTTTTCTAGGCCTCTCCAGTAAGTCAACGTCCTTGTTAGTGTAGGACCTCAAGAAATCAGCACAATTTCCCAGGTGCTGTATATCCTAAGTAGAGGGGAGCAGGACTTTGCGTTTCCTGAGGAAAACACTGTGCTTCCTTTTAAGATTGGGTCAAGTTCTTTGGCAGCTACATCCTACTGCCAACTCCTATTGATCATGTGGTCCACCATGTGATCAATAGTGGACCTGCAGTTCTGTTGTAAATAAGAAGGTTCCCTTCCATCTCTAGTTTGCTGAGAATATTTGTCATAATGAATGTGAATTGCATTAAATGGTTTCTCTGCATCTGTTGAAATAGCCATACATGTTTTCCTTTGTTCTATTAATAACCTCACTGATGGCATTTTGCAAATATTGAAGTAATATTGTACTTCTGGAACCAATCCAATTTGGTCATAATATATTGTCTCATTTATGTTTTGCTGGATTCTGCTTGCACATATTTTGTTTAGCATTTTTAGACCTATCCTCTGGAGTAACATTAGCCTAAATTATTCTTCTCTTATAATATCTTTGTCAGGATTTAGTATTAAAGTTATGCTGAAAAATGAGATAGAAAGCATTCCCTCTTTTTCAATTATCTAAAAACGTGCATGAGCTAATTCTTCCTTAAATGTTTGGTAGAGTTTGCCAATGATTCATCTAGTCCCAGGTGGTCATTTTGTTTATTGGTTGATTATTATTAAAGTTGCAAAATTACAGAATTAACTTCTTTAATAGCTATGTTTTTTAAAATAATTTTTAAAAAATATTTTTATTGATTTTTAGAAAGGAAGGGAGAAGGAGAGAGAGAAGAAACATCAATAATGGAGAGAATCATTGATTGGCTGCCTCCTGCCCACCCCATACTGGTGATCAAGCACACAACCCGGGCATGTGCCCTTGACCAGGAATCTAACCCAGGACCATTCAGGTTGTAAGCTAACGCTCTAATCCACTGAACAAAATCAGCCAGGGCTGGGTTTTTTTTTTATGATTTTTAAAATTGTGGCTGTTTTATTAATGTCTTATTTTTTTAGTTTTTTCTTTCTGGATTGAATTGGATAACTTTCGTTATTGTAATATATATATTAAAACAGCAGATGATTGGTTTTTGTTTAATCCAGTGTTTTCCCTTTGCATAATTTAGTATATTTAATCTTTAATGTAATTACTAACATATTTAAGGTTAAATTCACAATTTCACTATGTCTTTATGTTTTTGTTTCCTCTTTAGTATTCTTTCATTCCTTTTTTGCCTTATTTTACATTAATTACTTTTTTCCATTAATTCTTTTATTGGTTTAGAAATTATATGGTTTGGGGGATATTTTATCAGCTCTTATCCTAGGAATTATAATATGTACCCTATACTCATCAAAATCTGATGTTAGATTTCTGCTTCTAGCCAAAATTGAGTAACAGGGACTAGATTTATGCTCTCACCTGAAACAACTAAACACACACAAACAACAACAACAACAACCCAAAAACAACAGGCAAAATATAGGAAAAAAATACTTCTAAAGACATTTAAAGGACTATGATCCCTGAGAGGCAAAAAAATCAATGAGTTGGGCCTTGCAATTACCTCTGCTCACCACCTGGAGAAAAGCAGTCAGCCTTTAGGGGCTGTGATGCAAAGAGGGGATTCTAAGAGAAGTGAGTTGACATTTCTCAGTTGTGGAGATGCATCTGGGAGTCAAGGGAAGCAGATTTGGTAGAGTCTCTAAGGCAGAGTCATGGAAAGAGGAGAGCTGCACAGAGGAAGAATTCTGGAAATCTGCCAAAGGTTTGTCTTAAGTATTCAGTTGAGTAATAATCAACACATGCATATAAGGAAACTACACAAGGCCAGGGGAAGAAGCACCCAGAATATTAGAGGGGACAGTGCACTCAAATCACCAGGAACAGGAATAGTGCCTGCTCCTGTATTAACTCTATTTTTGTTGTTGTGGCATCTGGAGTTTCATTGACTAAAGAGAAACTGCCCACCCAAGACTAGCTGATTCTTAGATATAGAAAATGACTCTCCAGGAAGCATCTTTTTTATATGCACACCAAGTGATTCAGAGTCTAGACCCCAGATTATAGTCTCTACTGAACTCTCACAGTCCAGGAGGCAATATTCCTCTGCCCTAATCACCCCAGGGCCAGGTACCAGACAATTAGGAGGTACCCTCTAGCCCACAGCCCAGCATAATTACTCACTATCCAATCCTAAGCCTGCTCAGCTGCTACCTTGCCTCATCTATTCCCTCCCATGAAAACCACAATAAAAGTTTTCCCTTGCTTCCTCACACCCCTTTTGCCTCCTGACTGACCCTGGTGCTTGCTTGGGTAGCCCTGAATGACATGACATGCCTCTTGTTTCAAAGAAACTGTCAGTAAAAACATCTTCTTTTATAACAGTAATTTCCATAGTTATGTGTCTCATATACAGAAAAATTACTCAATTGAAGCTGACTCTGAAATGACACAAATAAAAGGATGAATAGAAAATTACTTTAAAAAATTATGTTAGAGTAAAGATTGAACATTTTAAGACAGGAAAGCTCTACAAAAAACACAAATAAAATTTCTTACAATGAAAATTGCAATGATTAAGAAGAAACATACACTGCTTTAGGTTAATGGCAGATTAGACCTAATTATGTTTCAGAAGGAAACATAAGTAAACCTGAAGACATAACAATAGGAACTATTCAACATGAAACACAGAGAGAAAAATGACTAAAAGATGACAAGGGATCAGTAATCATCACACTTTAGGACAACTTTGTGCAACCAAATATACGTGATATTGGAATCTCTAAAGGAGAGAAAAAAGAGAAAGGGGGAGAAAAGATACTTGAAAAACAATAGTCAAAATTTTTTCAAATTAGATGAAAGCTGTTAACTGAAAACTATTGAGATTCTTAAAGCTCAACAACACCAAACACAAAAACACATGACAAGTATAAAGCTCATTATAATCACACTAGTAGCCTGGTGCAAGAAATTCATGCACATTGAAAGGGAATTAATTAGAGGAATGTAATTTGGACTATCGAATATCAATAACATGTGAGCATGAGGCAGTCCGCGTTTCTGAAATTCAATGACATGAATTTTAGCTATTACTTTGCCAAATAAATGGAATTTACAGATATCATTTAAAAGAGCATTCAGCTTAATATTAAAAACTCTGGCTACCAAGTCAGGTCTGTTTTTAACTTTTTGCCAGCATTGTAAATTGTTTGCAATATCTGCCCATTTGGGGTTGCACATAATGGTTATGAATAAATCGTAATGAGGTTATGCCATACCTCATTACAATTACCATATCATCCTGATACCACTGCTGCATATTTCTGGGACTACCCTCAAAAGATGATGAAAGTATTATCATTTTACCAATTGGTATATTGTCCTTTTCAGATCTAGATTTAAGATAATCCATCAAACCACTATATTTTTCAACTCTCAACTTAGATTGGTTTGCTTTGGTGAAATTTATCTGATTGGCCTCCAGTTTTGAATACGAATCCACGATAAACTGTTGAGTTAATTTTCCTGCATTTAAAATAGGACTGAACATGTCCCACACAGAGAAATGAAATCCATAATACTGCATTTGTGTGACTCGTATCCTTACATTTTGTATAGTATTATTGTCGATTGCATTGTTGTCTCTGAGTCTTAATGCAGTATCTGTACCCCAGTCTTTTTCACCATGTGGAAAAAGAATATGATATGTCATTGCATCTAATGTAGGAAATAGGATATTGATTTGTTTTATTTTAGTGGCATATGGATTATTGGGATCTGGTTTACAATGAGTGAGCAAGTCCCTTTCAAAAGGAGGTTCTCCATCTTCGTTTCTGAATATGACAGCAACCCTCGGTTACACGGGGAGAATTATATCTACCTGGGTGACTGTTGTAATTGTATTTAATCGCCATTGTTACCTCTGTGGGAGCAATACCTTTTGCTGCTGCTTCAGATTGAGCTTTTTTTCCCTACCTCATGTAGCATCTTATACGATTTTGTTAATTCATTTATTTCGTGCATGAGGTTGTTGATGTTGATCATGAGTCTTTCTGAGCAGCCCTGGTTTTCTGATATTGCTAATCTTTTACTTGTAGCTTTGGCTGTATCCAAAATATAGAGTTGAGCAAACATCTGAGAAACACCATCCGAAGGTTGTAAAGTTCCAGTACGGTGATAAACTTGTCCATGTATTCTAAAATATTATGGCCCATATCCTGATGGCAATGTAATATTTGCACCCACGGAAGCAAAAGCAAAAGAATTATTTATGGAATGAATATTTTCCATGAAATTTTTACTGTCAGAATCTTCATTAGTTATTAATCTTTTTAATATGCTGGGTTATCTGGAAAATGTATATCATTTGGACAGACTTTCCCTTTGCTATAACATTGAGTAAATTTCCCATCGGATGGTTTTTCATCTGAGAAATTGAATGATAGGCAAAATTCACATCGAACAGTCATTCCACTACAACTATGTTTGAGGATTGCATCCTCATGTACTCCATTTTTGCTGAGAAGGCAGTTCCTACTGGTATTGGTAGTACTTGTTGATGACTGTTCTCTCAACATATTCTGTTGTCGCCACTGCCTTCTTTCAACTTCAAAGACACATTGGTCTTTAGACATTTTCTGTTGATAACGTTGGTGTTTTTCGGCATCAAAGCGACGTTTTTCCAGTAGCTGGTGTTCAGATACATCCTGTCACAGGTGCTGCCTTCTTTCAAGATCAGATGTATGCTACTCTGCAGACACTTTCTGTTGATAATGCCGGCATCTTTCAGCTGCAGATCTACATTGTATCAACAGTTGTTCTTTAGACATAGTCCCACCTCCCTAATGTCACGTCTGAGATGCAGATGAATGAGAGTCCTGGCTATCAGGCTGCTGAGAGGTGTCTGACCAAAGGCTGATTCTGGCTGATTCTATGGGGGTTGGACTTTCTCCTCCCTGCTGTCTGTTTCCACAGCTGTGATAGGAAGCTGGGGTGACAGAGGGAGCCATGCCCTCCAAGTCGCCCTCTCTTTCGCTCTGCTCTATGTCCAGTGGTCTCCTGCTCTGCCAAACCTCCCACTCTCCTCTAGCAAGGTCCTGGGAGTCCTTGGGCATGGCTAGATGCGGGCAGCTGTGCCTCCCCAACCTGCGAAAGTCCTAGGAGCCTATGGCCACAGCCACCATCACCTCCTGGGGTGCTTCACACCTGCATATGCAAATTAACTGCCATTTTTGTCAGATAATTTGCATAGTCACTCAGATTGGCTGTGGGTGTGGCTGGTGGGCATGGCTTTAGTGTAGTGGAGGGACAGCTAATTTGCATGTTTCTCTTTTATTATATAGGATTGTGTTTTGAGTAATAACACAATGGTAGAGTCTATGTGGTGAATATATAAGTATTCACTATAAAATTCTTTAATATTTTCAGTATTTTTGAACATTAAAAAAATGTAGGTAAAAGGAAAGTTATCTCTGGAGAAAAAGAATATCATCTTAGGTCTCAAGTCATGTTTTAAAAATATTTTTCAAATACAGTGTCTGCCAAATCAATCAACTATAACTAAGCATATGATGAATAAGGACAACATGAACAAGGACAAGTACAAATCATGTATAATAGTAGAGACTCCGTGTAGTGGAAGAACCAGCTAGACACAGATGCAAAACATTTTACTATGATTATGATGTTTAGAGAAATAAAAGCTAGACTTAAATTCAGCAAGAAGTTTTAATTTAAAGTGTGATATTGTGTATGTGCAATGAACCAAACATAAGTTTCAGTACTAACATGATGTTAAGCAAAACTGAGTATGCAGTGGCTAACTTGAAGAGTAAAATAAACTCAGGGAAAAAAAGAGAGACAGTAAACTTCATAATAGCTAAGAATAAACTACCAATAATAAAGCATGGAGTGAGAAAAGAGTGAGAAAAATATCAAAGATAGTGAAAGACAAAGAGTTCAGTGACTTGGCCTAAAATACATTCAATTGGAGACCTAAAAGTAAAGGCTATATTTAAAGTACTGTTAAACCCAGCTATTAAGTCCTTAATTTTAATTATTTTATTTTAGGCATTGGAATTTCTATATAAATTTCTATATAGATTTCTTTATATAGGGTTATCTGATAAACTTCACCATCTTGTCCTCTATTGTTTGAACACATAAATCACAGTGGTTGTTTTCCTTTTTTTAAGTTCATGTCAGATATTCAAATAAGTGGATCTCCAATGGACCTGCTTTTATTCTATTACTAGTGCCCAATGCACAAATTTGTGCACAGGTGGGGTCCCTCTGGGTGGCCTGAAGGGATCGGGCTGAAGCCCATAGTCCAGTGTCACCTGCAGCTCCTAACTGCCACTCCCGCTCATCACAACCCCACTGTGCCTCCTGTGGGCTTGCGCCCAATCAGTCCCGATCCGGGAGAAGCTCGCACTGCTACAGCAGCACTCACCAGCCACGGACCCTGCATCTGATGCCCTCCAAAGGTGAGTGGCCTGCAGGATCTTGCTGAAACTGGCTCTCCAACATCCCTTGAGGGGTCCTGAATTGTGAAAGGGTGCAGGCCAGGCTGAAGGACCCCACCTGTGCACAGTCAGGCTGGGGAGGGATAATGGGAGGGCTCCAGGGTGTGTCTGGCCCATCTTGATCCGCCGGACCCCAGCAGTAAGCTAATCTATCAGTCAGAGCATCTACCCACTGGTGGTCAGTGCACGTCATAGCGAGCAGTTGAGCAGCCTTAGCATATCATTAGCATATTATTCTTTGATTGATTGTTCAGTTGTTCTGTCACTTGGTCTATTTGCATATTAGTATTTTATTATATAGGATTCTCTTAGTTTTCAGTTATTTAATTATGTTTCCTGACATGCTTGTTTATTTTGGTTTAATGTCAGACATTTAGACTTTAGGTGATGTTACTTCCTTCCAGAGAATTTACTTTTGCAGTTAGTTGGAAGTAGAAGAAATTTTTTAAATACGGTAAATCAGAATTTATGCTGATTTGGGTTTGATTTTACTATTTAGGAAGTCTGGCCCACTTAAAGTCCACATTTGCTCATAGGTTATAACCTTCAGTGGTCCCAACAGAAAATCTGACATGTTTACCAGGACCCCTTTATCTTAAGGACCCCTGGAGCCCAATCTTTGTCTCCCAGCCCATGAGAGTGCTGAGTTCTGCTCAGTTTTCCAGCCTCTGCATCACCACGTGTGAGTTTGTAAATCTCTCTCAAGGTGAGAGGAGCACTAATTGTTGAGTTCACTCTATGTACTTACCCTTTTGCGGGGAAGGAGAGTGTTTCTTGAAACTTGACATTTTGGCTGTCTTGGTAGTTCTAGTATGCCAACCATGCTTTTCATATTTTATCCAACTTATCCAATTCTTAGTTGGTGTTCTGATAGACTCTAATTCACCATATTCAGAGCAGAACCATAGAAGTTGAAGTCAATCTTGACTTTTTTTTCCTCTTTTTTTAAAAAATATTTTTATTGATTACAGAGAGGGAGGGAGAGGGCTATATATATATATATATATATATATATATATATATAGAGAGAGAGAGAGAGAGAGAGAGAGAGAGAGAGAGAGAGAGAGTGACAGAGAGACAGAGAGAGAGAAAGAGAGAGAGAGAACCATTTATTGGCTACCTCCTGCATGCCCCTCAACTGGGGCTCCAGCCCGTAACCCAGGGATGTGCTCCAACTGGGAATTGAATCCTGACCTCTTAGTTCAAAGGTTGATGCTCAACCACTGAGCCACTGCAGCCAGATTTGATTTTTTTCTTTCTCTTATATCATACCTAGGTTTGATCCACTAGACAACATTGTGGGTTTTACCTTCCAAATATATGTTTAATATAACTAATCATCATCATTCTTTTCTAAGCCAACATCATATACCACATAGACAACTATAGAAACCTCCTAAATGGCAGAGGAGTTCACTTTAGGGAAAAAGTCAGGTTTTATTTTGGAATAGAAAAGGGATATAAAATGGATATGGATAAAGGCACTTTTGTATATTTAGTGTTGATTCAAAAATATGAGAAGGTTTCTCTCTGATCCCTTCTATTTTCTCTGTAACTTAGGAGGTGAGGTGATCTGCTGAGCAAAGGGCAGAGGTACAAGGTCAGAGGCTTAAGGAGAGTAGGAGAGTGACTTGATCTGATTTAGTAATTTAATGATTGAGGTGATTTAATGCACATTGTGGAGCTCCCATTTGAGGCTGGTCATGAATGTTCTAGAACCAACCTGCCATATTACAGGACACAGAGGAAGTAAATAGTTGGGCTCATCAAATAATGATTTGGAAGTAAATAGAGTCAAAAGACAAGTTGTGGACTAAATTGAGGTTATTGGAAAAATTGTTTTTATGACTGGAATGTTTACAGCTCTAATTTAGATAAGAGTGAAATAAAAACAGCAAAGGCTAATGTTTTTGTATAAAGTGAAATGGCTGGTGTGGCTCGGTGGTTGAGTGTTGTTGACCTTCGAATCAAGAGGTCGTGGTTCAATTGCCAGTCAGAACACGTGCCCAGGTTGCTGGCTGGATCTCCACTGTGGGGTGTGAAGGAGGCAGCCGCACTATGACTCCCTCTCCTTACTGATGTTTCTATCTCTCTATCCTTCTTCTTCTCTGAAATCAATAAAAATATATTTAAAAAAATAAAATAAAGTGAAATAATCAGTGACCTGAGGTGAAAGAAGCATTACAGTGGGGGTTTGGGGTGTGGGGGAGGTAGTTGAACAGACAAACGGAAAGCAGGAGGGTCATGGTTAGATATGGGCTTCAAAAATAGTGATAGCGGAAGTGGAGAAATTACAGATAATGACAATATCTGAGCACAGGCTCTGACCTGAGTTACTAAGACAGAGCAGAGAGGAGGCCAGGAGGTGGGAGGAACCAAGAGGCCTTGGTGATGGCAGTTGAACCTGTGGGCACTGAAGTGTCGCAAGATGATGGCAGAGCTTGGGCTGAAGAGGACGATAAGCCAAAAGCCAGTGCTTTTCATTTGGCTATTAGAAGAAGAAGGGCCTAACTGAATGGCATGGGCTTCCAACAGGAGATGCCCAATAATCTGAAAGCAGCAGGAGGGCCCAAGCACTCCTTCCCTGTGCTTCATGCGGGTGGCTTCTTTGCTCCCCATGTCTCAGAGCTGGCTGAGGACAAGAGAATTTAGGGCACGTGGGGACTAACTGTAGAGTGGTAGATTGGTAACCAATGTTTATAACAAATAACTTCCAAGTGGCCATCCAGCATTGAGATCCTAGGATAGTAAGACATCCTGAAGACTCGGTATTGTCTGGACATGATGCTTTTTAAAGGAGACATGCCCAAAATTCTCTCTCTCTCTTTTTTTTTTTTTTTTTTTGGAAAATGCAACCAGTGTGTGATATGAATAGTGTCTAAATATGAGACAAATGCTACTGCTAAATAACTGTCTCATTGGTAAAAGGGATGAAGACATTATTAGATACTTATTATTTCTAGGATTTGAAGGAATATCCTAGTCATAAAAATTGCTCTCTTAAGTTGAAACAACAAAGCTGCTGATTTGGGTGAAGAAGTGACATTTCTGTGTCTTTGGAATGACTTGTGTGATTTCTCTCAGTAATGTGCCCATAATGACTTTATTTTTTTAGTAAATAATATGGTCGTATTTATACATGTGTACCTTCCAAAAATATGTAGAATATGGTCCTCTTTTTATATAGAAATTTGGAACAAGGACAACTTTTTTAAATTTGTTGATTAGGTCTAAGTTATCCAGACAACCTCAGATTAACCAGAAACATCTTGGTTTGCTTTTTCATTCATTCAATAGATGGTTACTGAATAACCTTTTAAGTGTAAAATATTCTTTTAAAAGCCAGAAACATAATGCAAAAAAGGAAAATATTGTATTTATTTTCCATAACATTTTTTGTATTATGTAGGCCTATCCTCAAAACTAAAGCCATTTAATAAAAAGACCAAAATGGTCATGTAATCTGATCCAAAGAACAGCAAATCGTTTAGAATATGAATGTCTTTTCTACCTTTATTTTTAATTTGCATTTTAATTGTAGTTGGCATACAATATTTTATTAATTTCAGGTGTATAGCATAGAGATTAGACATTTGTGTACATTATGAAGTGATCACCATGGCAAGTCTAGTAACCATCTGTCACCATATACAGTTATTACAATATTATTGAGTATATTCCCTATGCTGTATATTACAGCCCCATGATTTATAGAATAATACGGATTTCTGACAACTCACTAGCTACTTTGAAAAATTATTAGGTTTTAAAGAACCTTGCACATTTGTTTTTAATATACTCTGATATCAAAATGGGTACTAATTGATTAAAAATTATGGCTTTCTTTTTTCATGAAACCACCAACTTATTCCATATCTACAGAATTAAATCCTTAGGTTGCTTAAACCTATGCTTATAGATAAAGTGACTTTTCCTCCCTTTATTCCCAGGACAATCCCTGTTGTTCTGGGCAATATTCTCTCAAGTATCCTGGCTTGGAAAAAGAAATTCTATTTAATTATAGATAATTGAGTTATAGGACAGCACTCAGGGCTACATTTCCAAAGAAACTATATAGGAACCAAATATTAATGAATAAAATCACTTTATTTTTAATCCATACAATTTATAATCCATAACTAACTGTGGATTGTATTTTTGTGTTATATTTTTGCATTAATTCTTTGAAAACAAAGACAACATTGATTAATGGGAACTTGGGCTTTAAAACAGATTCTTAATAAGTGGTGACATATGATATTTATCTGCAGAATCAGTAAAAGCTATTCGCTTTGGTTCCACCACAGAGAGACAGCAGCGTGCTATGCATGATATCCAGAAAAAACACTAAAATAGTTTAACGAGCAAATTTCATTGTACCCTCAGGGGTGATTCTGAGTCAAGATCACGCCAAGTCTACTATAACAAAGGTCAGGATATAAAGAACACAGAGGCACTGTCCAAAGTGCCTTGATCTTTTCTTGGTGACTTACAGTGTAACTGTCACCCACGACATTCTCAACTGACAGTCTTTCCTTTAAGTCTGGAAATATCATCTTATACTTTATTTCACTTGTTTTTCCCCCACTGGCACTTGGAAGTTGCATGAAAATTATATATATGTGCACACAATTGGTTTTAAAATAAAGATATGTCCTGAAATTAATATTTAGAATTAAATCCATTTGGATAAATTGCCGTTGTATTCAAGCCACTGACACAAAATTACCCCCTGGGTTTCCGGGGTTAAGAATTTGGCCTAACAAAATGATAGCTCATGTCTCACCAAATGTCAGTTCATTAATAATTTTTATGTGCAGTACCATAGAGATGCTGTTTTTAGAAATTCCATTCCATGCAAAAATGTTCTGATGATGTCTTTAAAATTTACTACTGTAGAATTTAGAGTGGGGATATACCCATTTTATAGATGAAAACACCTGAAGTTCAAGTGTAAAAATCACAATGGCGGTGAAGGAGGGGGAACAACAAATGTAGAATCCAGGTTTCTTTTATGTGGAAAATAGAAATTTATTATTTGAGTTTTTGATCTTATTTTACTCTTTCTCAAATAATGTCAGTAATTATATTGGCATTCACTCACTAGGAACCTGTTCTATGCCAAGAATTGTATGAGGTGCGTAATGTACATCATCTAACTTAATTCTCAATACAATGTTGTAAGCTCATTGTCTTCACAACCACTTCGCAGAAGAGGAAATGTAGGCTGAACAGACTAAGTTCTTTACCTTGATCTCACAGCATCCGGATTCAGACTCAGCTGTGTAATTCTTCTGCCTCAATCAGGCTGCTAACCCATGGTGGGTTTTTGTTTTGTTTTGTTTTGTTTTATTTATTTATATTGTATTGGTTTTTTTATACAAAGGAAGGGAGAGGGATAGAGAGTTAGAAACATCGATGAGAGAGAAACATCAATCAGCTTCCTCCTGCATCCCCCACCCCCCACTGGGGATGTGCCCACAAACCAAGGTACATGCCCTTGACTGGAATTGAACCCAGGACCGTTCAGTCCGCAGGCTGATGCTCTATCCACTGAACCAAACCGGTCAGGGCACCCATGGTATTTTTAAAAACCAAACCTTTGTACTACTTCCATTTTGCAGACAGAGAAACTGAGGCCCTAGCCCTGTGTGACTTCAACACAAAGCACTTTCTCCTGTACCAGGCTGCCTCCTTAATCCCATCACCCTTTGCAATTATTTTACTCTTAAAAGATGTAAGTAATGTTCTTCTGTTCTCCCTGCCAGTACTCTTGTCCTTTCCCCACCCACCGAAAAGAGTGCTCTGAGCTCTAGCTGTGTGACTTCGGACAAGTGACTTCTCTGTGACTCAGTTTCCGCATTAATTTGGAATAATAAATACACCTACTCCCGGAGACTATTGTGAGAATGGAGTCAATTCATATCAAGATTGGGAATTAGATCTGAGAATCCATATAGAGAACCTGGCAATCAGGTGATGATATTACGAGATTTCAATTTTTGATGATAGGAGAATTATGCAGACATTTAAACACACACATACACACACACACACACCAGAGCCTTTCACTGATTTGTTGCTTGTCCAGCTCTCTCTTTCCCTTTCCCTTGGCAATCTCTTCATAGTAAATCTAAGTTTCATGAACACAAATTACATATCCTTCTTAGTTGCAATCATTTTGTTTTTGAAATTGGAGAGATGCTGAACTATGCTAGAAATGACCCATGACAAAGAAGACATTTTCAAACTAATGATGAAATAAAGGGGTTTACTACTAAAAAGTGGCAGTAAGTACTGGATGGAAAAATTTGGTGAGAGAGATCATCTTGTCTATACTTGTCGATTATCTTCTGAAATGGATTGTGGCTGTGGTTACTTTATGTCACCCTTCACATAAAATAAATCTTGAATCAAAGGACCATACCATGTGACGCCTTTCAAAAATGTTAGATAGGTGAAACATAGCATGTGCCTCGTAGGAGTGGGAAATCATATTTTTAAGAAGGCAAACCAAATATAGATTTTAGACCCAAAAATACGAGCAACAAATTAACCTTACCTATAAAACAAATGTGGCTGACAGCCATAACATTGAGACCGTTGTCAAAGCTAAGCACATACACTCTGCTGTAGACCCTCACGCTGCAAAAAGAACCAAGAGAGGATAAAACTCCCCATCTCTGCCATTTTAGGGTCATTTTTAAAAGATGTCTATAATGAAAATGCCAAAATAAACTCTTTCCCAAAGATTTGTTGGCCGTTAGATTTGTGTGTGATCATGAATACTTACGGTATATGTGTTTTGTCTAATATCATGAGTGAGAAACTTCCCTAGAAGTTCCTGTTTCAAACTGTGTGGGGCGTTTTTTTTTTTCTTCTTCTTCTCTTTTCTGTAACTTTGCTGTTATGGCAAGTATCATGAACTCTGTTGATTATCGTTTTAAATTGGCAGGCAATGCTTGGATTTTCTCTGCTTGTGAGGTGGTGCCAGAACATAGTGAAATCTGCCTATTCTGGAAAGATCTTAGATTAAAGGCAAACACAAAGTGAAGGAAGACAAACATGCTCCTGAATGATAATGAACACAGCACAGTCAGCGCTGAAAAAAAGCGCACCGGTCTTTCATGCCCAGATGTGTATGATGCCTGTATTTGTAGTCCGGACTCAACAATGTGACTGTTATCTTTTTCTATGTACATTGCATGTTCTGATTTAAAATTTCAAAATGCTTTCCCATGTCAATGACAATCTTAATAGAGTCCAATTAGTTCCACAAGGCACTTTCTGATGCACAAGCCTCTGGCTTGATTGCGGTGAATGGTGGGTATTTCCTGTGTTTAAGCCCACATATGGATTGAGTAAGGCAGTGGCAGAGGGACTACTGTTTTCCTTCACTACATCTTCATTTCTTTTTCACAGGCTAAGCCTTTTTTGTTTTTCCTGGCTCTGTTGTCAAAATACTGACCAAAGTTTTGGCTCATGGTTTGGAACACCAGGCCAAAACAATCCTCTGGAAACTAGTGTGGCAAAACGTATTTTAATCTATACATTCACCATTCAACCATGTGCATAACCACACCCACTGACCCACTCTGTGGTTTAAAAACAACATGCATTTGCCCCCAGAACGGTTTGATTTATATGACAAGTTTTTTCAAGCCTGCTCTATCAACATTAAAAAATGTTCTGAGGCTTGGTTTCATCACATCTCTTGTGGAAAAAAAAAAGTATGAACTACACTAGGATCATTTTTGTTTCTGTTTTTAAAAACAAGGTGAATTCCTTGTGCAGTCAGCAGAAGTTCTCTAAAAATGTACTCAAATCATAGATTATTTCTGATAATGCATGAAAAATATGTCTGAATCAGAAAGTAGTTGAGGCCATGATTAAAAATACTTCCTAGCAGGTTACAAATAAGAAAAGATTCAGAACTTTTCTTTGAATGAGTCATCTTGCTTTTCAAAGTGTTAAATTCCTTGGAGCCTCAGAATCTACATTTTTTTCTTGTCTTTCCAGAAGTACTGGGTTAGTTCCTTTGTTAACCATTTTTTCACAACACAAAAGCATCAGCAATTGATTTCCCAGCCAACTTTGCTTGAGAGGTAAGATTGTCCGAAGGTGGCCTTGAGAAATGTGACTAATGGTGTATTCATCCACTTCATTTCCTCCTCGGAATATCCACTGAATCCACTTTGTAAAGTTCTGAACTGATGAATATTTTAATGAATGCTAATTGCCTCTTATGTCAACAAAAACGAATTTTGATTTGCATTTAGAAGTACCTACTTCTCTCAGGCTATGGTGGAATTTTTTACTGAATTACATTAAATTTGCCACCTGGATTTTGTCCCAGATGAACAGCAAGAGCTAAAGTGGTAAAAAAAAAAATGTCCTTTGACTTTAAATGAAGTATTAAAACTTTCAGCAAAACGCAATTTATAGCGTGTCTGCAGAGAATTTTATAGTTCCCCCTCCCTCCACTAAAGAGAGGAAGGGAGGGAGGCAGAGAGAGAGGCAAACTCCCTTAAAATATATCTTCCTTTCCTCCCCTATCTTCCTCCTCTCTCTCTCTCTCTCTCTCTCTCTCTCTCTCTCTCTCTCTCTGTCTCTCTCTCTGTCTCTCTCCCTCTCCCTCTCCCTCTCCCTCTCTCCCTCCCTCCCCCCTTTCTTCCCTTCTCCTCCCTCCCTCCCTCTCTCTCATATCTGACTACCTAAGTCTCTGTTAACTTTTATATCTCCATTAGATATGGAAGAATAATGTTTTCAAATCTCCAAAATCTAGGTCCTCCTTTTTAAAAGTAAAGAACAAGGTTGGTTTGGGAGCGTAGAATAAGAAAGAACGTGGGAAAAGACTGGGGGGTGGGGGGGGGGCATGGCTTTCTGATTACTGGTGACATACGTTAGGCTATATCTGATAATCCCGTGTCGATATCTTTCGACGGACTGGTTCTGTTTCCTATTCTCAATGACCATGCCCTAACTATCCATTTCCATAAACCAGACATTCCCAGTTCAACATACGTTTGTGCCTATAGGCTCCTGGACTACTGATACCACCTAAAGGTTTCACAGGCACTTAGGACAAGGGTTTACCATCTTGTATCTGAGGCAGCTTTTACGGCTGTCACTCTATGTGGGTGCCCAAGCCCACTGTTACCAGGGTACACACATTCTCTGGCACCTAAACATCCCTGGCACCTAAACATCCCTGGCACCTAAACATTCTGGTCTTCACCGGAAATCCATAGAAGCTGTGCAGCCTACAGTAAATGTGTCAGTGGGATTGATCCCCCACCAAACACAGGCACCCCAGGGTGAGGGAGGGAGTGGTGGCGATGTCACGTTGTTGCGTAAATCTGAGAACCGAAAACACGGTTTGTGACCCAGACTGCAACGCCCACAGCCTGTCAAGGAAAATGCACAAATCCTGTAGCAGGCCAACGATGTACCAATCTCCTACGCCCACAGGAGCGTGACATTAATATGTTGAATTGTATGGTGCTTTGCAATGCCCTTTATTTACAATTAAAAATGTTTAGCCATCCCTAGGAAACAGAAAGGCTGAAAATACCTCGGGCAGAGAAAACACAACCATTTGTGGACAAAAGGGCTTCTGTTTAAGTGCTGGTCCTAGGAATACTGGATGTTTAATTACCAAAGCTTTTATGAACTATAAAACTAATATAATGTTCCTTGACAGGCTGAAAGGATCAAAATTATTCTATTGCTTTTATTGATATTGGGAATGTGCAGTTTATCACAGGGATACATCTGTTTTTAATACTTGCTGTATAGATCATTAGCCCACCAGTCTTTCTGATCTGTTTCCACAAGGGCAGAAAAGATACCATAATTAACGCTACTTTGTGCCTATGTGTGTGCTCTTTTGCACAAACGTTACAGGGTCTGCTAATGGGACTCAGGTGATTTCAACTCAGGTGATTAGGGCAGGGAGTTAAGTGTGTCTACTCATTAGCCAATAGGGATTGGGAAGATTCGCGGGACAATCAGAACCATCACTCCAAATGAAAGAACGCATGATTCTTTAAAAGTGTTTAGAAGAGTGCACAGCAGGACATATTTTCTTTCTTACTGGCAAGAGTTTGTAACTGGATACATTAACATTACTGAGAACATGAAAACATGAAACAAAAGTATTGATTCAAGAATTCACTCAAGAATCTGAGTGCACACTGGCTGGTTTTATTTGATTCTTTTAAAGTACGAGTTACAATGGTTGTTTATGGCAGACAAGGTACAATCTGGCCTGTCCTCTTTCCGCATTTTTCAACATACATGAAAGCAAGTGTTATTTGTATTTGTTAAATTTACATTATCTCCCCTTTAATTGCATCAGCTGCTCGGTAGATCTAGAAATAATGACATTTGAAGGGAAAATGGCCGCCATCTCCAGAAGACTGCAGTATAATGGAAGAACCTAATTAATTTAATCTCATCATCTTTGGTAATGGCCAAGTTCCATCATTCCCGCAGATGGAGCTGGGAGGAACTAACTGCCTCCCTGCGTCCCTGCAGACCCCACAGATTTGCTGGCGGGGTGGGGGAGCTCTTTCTTTAGATTGCTGCCACTCACATATTGGCAACGTCTGCGCGCAGTGTACTAGCAAGCGTGCTAGGAAGACAAAATGTGTGGCATTCACAGGTGAAAGCGAAAACCCCATTTTGCACAATGTCTCGCCTCTGGTTCTATGTGGTGGAGGCAAAACAAAATCTCTTTGTGGAGAGACACGGGACCAAGAATTTAAGATTATCTGTAAATATTCTCTCTGGTTTAAACTGCAACGGAATGGGGGAAAGCCAGGCTTCACCTCAGGAAAACGAGAGATTTGCATGTGTCTACAGCTCGTCTTCAAAATACCATTATTCATATTTGTTCTTTCCTGAATGATTTCTCATCGTTTCTGGAACTGGTGCCAATGCAAGAAAATGGAAAGGTGTGGGGTTCCTGTGTGGAACAATAGCACAGGGGGTGTTCTACATTATGTGCATCATCAAGGAGTTTGCCAAGCATTCTCTGCTGCAGTGGCTGTCTCCCTGGACACCCTGCTCTGCCCAAATCCACGGACGAGATCTGGCAGCCTCTCTCCCAGTCATTTTCCTTCCAAAGAAGCCAGCTTCTTGCCATAGTCAAAACAAAAACCTGTATGTTACTTTGTCATTGTGAACATAAACATGGAGTCGTGTTTCTCAGATCACCACCGACAGAATTTATCTCAGAAAATACTGACCATGGTGACTGCGGGAACCCTAGTGTCAGACCCTATCAGTACCTTGGCTGTGGCAGATAGTCTGATCATCCTAGAACCGAAATTGTATGCTTGGGTACCAGGCCAATCTTAGGAACAGGGAAGATGGTAGCTGCCAAGGGCTCAGCAGAGGAAAGGACGTCACTGGTTTTACTGCATAGCCATTGTCCATCGTTGCACTTCCCTGTGCCAAGGCTTGGGTTAGGGGTGGCAATTGGTCATTCCTACAGATGCCCTGTTTCTGTCAGGGCCGGTGTGCTCTAAGTTGCTGATCCAAATTTCGAAAATGCCTCCAAATCTCTCTCCACATCCGGAAAACCGAATCCACCCTCTAGGGGAGGGCGCCTTTACCTAGAAAAGGCCCTCCTGGTCTTCAGGTGGCTCGGGCTGCAGATTAACAAGCTCCCAAACGCTAAGCAAAGGCGTGTCTCCTGTAGGCTGGGGCGCCGGGCGGCTGTGCCTGCGCCAGCCGGGCCAGCTTAGTGCTCAGTGGGAACAACCCCACACCGGGCGCTCGGCCGCCCCACGGGGGCTCCTGCGCACGTCCCGCGCCTGCCTTCCTCTCCTTCTCCGCACTGAGCCCCAAGGTTGCCCCAGAGTGGTGGCGGCCGCAGAAATTCAGCGAGGCTTTAGCTAAGAATTTAGCTTGGAGCGTGGTTGGGGCAGGGGGTGGGGGCTGGGGGTTGGGGGTAGGGATGAGGTGCAGATGTCTTGTCTCCAAGCTCGGATGCCCTGCACGCAAGCCCTGTCCCATTTAGATTGCGTGTTCCCGCGGGGATCTGGGGAGGAGACGCTGAAGCTTCCTCCAGGCGACCTTGAAAAGCGCCACCCCTGCCTTGCAATGAGCCTTGGCCGTGGTTAAGGTCGCCGAGAAATGGGGGTGTCCACGGAGCGTCGAGAAGGGAGAGTGAGGGGAGAGGCCGCGCTCACGGCGGTTTTCCGCCTGCGGGAGCTTTGGTTCTAAGGAAATGGGACCGGCGGACAGTCCCAGACCTGCGGGTGGCAACCGAGAGGGGTCGGGGGGCTGGAGCCCACGGGTCTGCTTAGAAGTCGGCACACGAGGAAGAAGGGTCTGGTCCAGGCAGTCAGCGGGCAGACGGACCTCTGGGCCGTGGGATCGGGAGGGAAACGCCCTGGCACGTGGTTCCGACAGGTAAAGGGTTCGGGTCCGAGTCCACGGCCACCGGGTCGGGCGTTCTGTCGTGGAACACCCTGCCCGAGGACTCGCCCCGCTGGGCACGACCTTAGCCGCGGGCGCACCATCCCGGGCGGTCACTTGACCCCTGGGCGCGTCAGCTTGTCCGCTGGCAGAACGGCCGCCGACATCCCTTCCAGCTGTCAAACCGACCCGGGCGCGAAGGGGTGCGCCCTCGCGGACACAGGAGCCCCCCACGCTGGGCGGGGGGCGGGGAGAAAGCCCCGATAGGCCCCGTGACTGCGGTCCCTTCCAGGCAGGCGAGATGCGGTGGTTCCGCACGCCGAGCCGGCAAGCAGGGCTGTGCCAGGGTGTGGGATCTGGCGATCCCGGGCACACAGGTCGGCTCCCGAGGGACTCCGCGAGCAGGCGACCCCCTCTCTCTCTCCAGAAGCCGAGCCTTCCGCGCCTGACCTCTCCGGGTCCGAGCAGGCCCCTGCAGCAGCCGCGGGCGCTAGGCCCGGTTCAGCCCCGGCCCGGGCCCGCCCGTCCTCCCAGGCGGCTCTCCCTGCGGCCCGGGGCCCGCGGCCCGCCCGGCGCTGCGAGGAGCAACTGTTCCCAGGCCCACCTCGGGGCCTGCGCCGCCCGCCGTGGCGCCCCCGTTTCCATCGGACCTTGGGGAGAGCCTGCTGCCACCCGCCCGGTGTCGTTCTAGCCGCGCAGAGTGCGGAGCGCGCGGGCCGGGCCGGGGCGCCGGAGGGAGCGGTGCCTCGGGGATCGCCGCGCCCCGCAAGCTTTTCCCCAACCCCCGGGGGCCTTGCGACGGCGTGGCCGCGCCCCTGCATCCTTGCGGCGGGTTCGGGCTCCCGGAAGCTACAGGTGGCGGGCAGGGCACCTGGCCCCTTGCCCCGGCCCGGATCTGGGGCGCACCCCGGCGGGTGGAGGGGCAGCTGCCCGCAGCCAGCCCAGCCCGGCGCCCTTCCTGCCTGCGGCTCCCAATCTCACCGCCGCGGCGCCTTCCTCCACACTCCCTCGGTGGGCTCACAGCCCCGTGGTCCTCCCCGCTCCTTTGCGCGCTCCCTCCCCTCCCCTCTCCTCCCCCATCCTGGAGCCGGGAACCTGCGCGCGTGACGGCGCTACTGTAGCGCACACCGGCCGTGGCCTCTGCACAGCTGGCGGGGAGGCGGGGAAGGGAAGGGAGGGGCGGGAGGAGGTCGAGCCCGGGGAGAAGCTGTGGGTTGGGGCGAACCGATGGTCGCAGGGCTAAGCAGAAGCAGCTGCTGGTCACAGGCGCCGCCGGGGAGGGAGCGGGTTTCCCAGCCCCGGACGCGGCTCAGGCGGTAGCTCTGGCGGCCGCAGCGACCACGCGCTGGGGCGACCCGCAGCGGGGGCGCCCGCGCCAAGCGCACGCCTCAGTGCAGAGCCTCCCAACCTCCCGCACCACCCTAGGGTCCCAGAGGGCACTCCCTCCTCCTCCCCCTCCTCACCAGGACGCGGTAAAACGCCCCGGCACTCCACTTCTCCCACCCGAACCAGCGCTCTCCTTTGCCCGACTTGCACCCCAAACACCCCAAAGAATGTGCAGGATGGGCGTTGTTCAAAGCTTCGGAGGGAGGGGGGATGGTGGACGACCTCCTCCGCTCGCACCCAGCGTCCTGGCGGGAGGGGAGGGCCGAGGCTTCCCATTGTCTGAGGTCCAGCAGCAAGGACGCGCTTGCAGCATCTCTGGTCATCTTTTCCCGGGGACTTCTGAGAGGAGAAATAAGGAAATGTCTGCTGCAGTCTCAGAAGCTTCAGATGTTAGACGCGTTTGGTAAATGCAAACATTTGAAAACGTAAGGAAAGTAATAAGCATAGGAAAATCCACGACAAGCCCTAACAACCGATTTTTATCTATCACTTTATATCCTTCCATTACCATCTAAATATAAAAACCTGTGATTTGAGGTAGTCGTTTACATGAACCACAGGCATTTGGCATTTGCCTTTGTGTTTTATTCCAATACGTTCATGAGCTGGCAATTGGCCTTCCAAACCTACTAAATAAGTGTCGTAATTCTGGAAAAATAAAATTCAGCTCAACTTATTGCATTTACATTTTATGAAGTTTTTTTTTTTTTTTTTTTGAGCTGGTGTAAGGTTCTCTAAAGTTCCCCCACCCCCAGCCCACCCTCAAGAGAATCCGACAGCTTCCCTGGCCCCTTGGTTGGCTACTTCAGTGATATCTAGTAATAAAATCTTTGCGGTCCCAGAATATAATCAATCTAGAATTTCTTTCTCTGGATGTTTACATCATGTGGAGTTTTCGTTACAATCTTGTTAACATGTTTTGTTTAATTCAAGAGATGTCAGAAAAGAAAAAATAAAACTGAACATTTTTATGGAGGGAATCATCTTTCTTAACTCTTGACTTGAGATATCAGCGGTAGCACTTTGAGTTCCCTTTGCTTTCTCCCCAAAAAATGTGTGTGCGATTTTACTTATCAGATGAGGCATCTGCATAGATAAAAGGATGTTTTTTTTAAAAAAATTTCCCCCGATAATATGTACTCTTAGCAAGTAGTACATTCCAGAGCGAAACAGTTTATAAACTCTCTTTTGTGTATCTGCCGACCTCTGCAGCTCCCCCAAACACGGCCTGAAGCACTGCCTGGTTCCCGTGGGCTTCAGGTGTCTCAATACATGAAATCTGCATGTCCTGTTGGAGGAAGCTTATGTGTTTCTGTACCTTGGATTTGGACAAAGGAACTGTTCGGAACCTTTTGGGGGAAAATAATCTCCTGTTTAGAAACAGCCTGGGGAACAGCAGCCCGCCATGAGTTTCCCCCCCCCAAAATCCCCCCCAAGTGTTTGTGCGTTTATGTCCTGGACACGTCCCTGTTGAGCCCATGATTTCCCTTCCTCCACTTTTATTGGATAAGTGCAGCTGTGAGGAACCAAAAACAATCTATGTTGGAAGAGAATAAGGGAGATTCTCGGATTCTAAAGCTGCACCACAATTTCTAGTTTCACTTCTGGCTTCCCCACCTCCCCCACCCTCCTCTCCAATTTGCAGGACCACGTGTGCGGTTCTGCCTCGCACAGTCACTTCTCGAGTTTCTTATATAGTTTTGGTTCTCCCTCCGCCCGCCCCCTCCCCACCTCAAGTAGTCAGAAAAATAATGCCGAGGGGAGAAAGGCCTGAAATCGAATTGCAGAACCACCAGGCTGAGCGGCTGGTCGCGCCTGCACAGTAGCCGCCACGGTCTCCGGGGGCTTTTCCAAGAAGGCACCCAAAGGTGCCACTTCTTAGGCTTCAGGAAAAAGAGGAGTTTTAGGAAAGAAGCCAAACTCACTGGGCGGGAGTGATATCATGAAAGAGAACCCTCCTACCTGAGGTGAACCTCGCTTAACTACCCGAACCGGCTTAAGTCGTTCATGGGCTGTGGTCCTGCAATTCCTCTCTCGCCACAGACCCGCCCTCCGCACCCCCCATATTCTCTCAGCTTCTTCTCTTTTCTCTCTTCTCTTCCTAGATCAATTTCCACATGAAATGATTTATCCATAATTGATCCTCGCAGCCGCTTTTGCAGTATTTCTTGAACAGGGACTACCACCCTCTGAAGCAAACGGTGTGATCAGCATTTCTAGCGTCCGTTTAATTTTCAACCTCCGTTCATTACCCCCTGTGTCTGGCCTCCCTGGGAACCCACTTCCAACAGCACCATGTCACTGCATCTGACTGAATGTAAGACGTGCCCGCGTTGCTGCAAGGACACCCAAACTGATTGAATTAAGGACTTGAGAGAGCTGAGAAAATGTGCATGACTTCAAATGAAAAAATGTCTGTAGGTGGTCTCACAGCAGTGGCCATAAGGATCTTGTTTTCGTATATACAGAAGAATAACTCCTTTACACGCTAACAAACATTTTCCACAGCTGATCACCAGTGGTTTCCCCAGCCCAGTGTAAAGTGATTTGAGTTTTCCTGTTGCCTATATAAATAAACTATGGTTTGAAGGGAAATTTAGGCAAATTATTGAGTCAGCCATTAACTTAAGGATCTACAACAAATTACAAAATGAAATTCTGGAGCAAAGATTGCAGAGTAAGGCTCTTAGCTGTCAACATGCTGTGACTTCTGAAAATGACTGATACAATTTATCTGTTGGACTCCTTCCTTTCATACCTATAGTTCGGTGCTATGATCCAGTTAATATATACATTTAATATCATATTAAAAGCACTGGTTTAAGCGATGCATAAAGCAATTCTAAGTTTTATTCTTTAAAGGGAAATATAAGCTATAAAACATTTGTTGGCTAAAATAGAATACCCTTCCAAAACAAACCAAGCAAACAAATTGTCTGGTGTTAGAAGAGAAGCCACATGGAGACGAAGAATAAAGTTAAACAAGGGGAAAATAAAACAGACAAAACAGAAACAAAAGAAGTCTGCCCCATTTAGCAACTCAGCTCTCTGAATATCTGACTAATATTCAAGGACACATTCGGTTTCCATTACCAAGAACAGCTCTCCAGTGCTTCTTGTTACATGTTAAGAAATAAAGACAATTACCATGTTGGAAACATAATTTTCCTCACTCTAAATATTTTATGCTTATCAAACAAACAATGCATTGTTTTGCTTTCTCCTTTCCACTACTCTTTGGTACTAATTTTGGCCCTTAAATGGTGCTTGATTTGGCATGCAAGTTTGAAAATTACCTTCACAGTGACCTCTGGTACTATTCTTCAGGTTTATTGTTGGCCAACAGATAGTTGATTGTTTTGTCTAAATGGACCTCAATCCAGAACCCATGCTTTTATAGTAAACACTCTTTCAATGAACCCAAGCTTTTCATTGGACAAAGGAGCCTGGAACCTCTCTTTTCGGAAAGCAAGGGCAAACCTGTTTAGTGCTATTTTGCATGGTGACAGAACTCATGACATGAAATGGATTTTAGAAAATATTTAATAGTCATTTACAACTATAAACCTCAACAAAAGTACTATCAGCTATCTGCCAAAAACATGGTCAGGAAATAGTAAATGAGATTTAACCTGGATAAGAAGAAGTACTGTGTCGGGAAATACAATCTACAAGTTATAAACTTGAGGCCCGACTCCATATTATTCATGAGTCATATTCCCAAAATTTCTGTTCTGCTGGCCATTAGAGTTTAGTTAAGGAGCATGCAGTCCTGATCTAAACTATATTGGAAGAGCAATTATGTTGGCCAACAGATAGTTGATATTTTTAAAAATTCACCTGCAATTTTATTTTTGGAGGAAAAAGTGCTATTTTTTAAATTACTCCTCATGTGAGAAGAACAAATCTGATGCTTCTTTGTCATATGATATTAAAGAAATGTAAAAAGAACAATCAAACCATTGCCTTTGGGGTGGGGGCAGGGGCAAGTGACTGCTACATTAAGGAATCATATTCCCCAAAGTACTTGTTAGATATCATCTCTTTATAAAGGTAAAGTCAACTCACAAATGGATATGTTAATAAGTAGGATGATCTGGACAAAAGCAAATTGGAAGCTTAAAGCTCCACCTAGAAAAGTAGTTGACAATGAAAAGCATATATATGCCAAGAGAGAGAAAGTGATAAAAGAAAAATTATACAAATCAGACTAAATATGCAGAAACATTGTATCTCAATAACTTTGGAAAATTCACCTAAAAGGAAAAGATCCATAGCACTGGTGGATTTAAACAAAATAATCAAATATACAATAAAATTTACCATAATAATTATTCGTTACACATAGGTGATGGGTAAAACCTTGCTTGAAAGTTCACCTGAAGTCTTTCATAGAAATCTGGCTAGGAACCCTAATGTTGCACGCCTCACCTGGTCTCTTAAGCTATCCATGTGTGAAAATATAGGTAACCATGTTTGCTTTACCTCCAGTCCTCTTATCACATGCCTCCAAAATCCCTGGTATGATAAAAGAATGTGGTGACGCTCTTTAGAAGTCTTGATAGGGGGAAATGTATTTCCTAACATTAGTCAACAATAGATGGTTTAAGAAAACCAGTCCTAATTTAATGAGAAATTGGATGCAAAAGTTAAACTTTCTGGCTCATGTAATAAGTTCCTGTTCAGTGAGTAAAATTCTCCCTGGTTTACCTCATACATTTTTTTAGGGAAGCAATAGGCAAGGAACTTAACTTTCAGAGGATGTGATAGTCCCATAGACTAAAAAGCACATGTACTTTTTATAATATAAAGATCCTAGGCTATAGGGACTGTGTCTTTAGTCTTGTGCATAGCTTTTCTTAGGATTATTATTCCAGTGGCTTCAATTAATGCTTTCCAGGCACATGCACTCAACACCAAAGGAGTTAACGTGGTTCCTGGCAGTATGCAGTGATTTAGCTAAGTGAAAGAAGAAAGGTCAGTGTTGGGGGAAAAGCGACTGGTCCTTTCAAAGTTTCTTTAAATTGTTCCTGTACATAAGAAAGTTCCTAACTCACATCTGGGGAGTTGGCTTCATTCTTGGCTGTTCCATACGGCCCAGCCCTCTCCCACTGATGCTCAGGAGTAAATCTCTACCTAAGCTGGTGGGCCAGACCTTCTTCCTCCTTCAGGAAAATGCCCATTGGGCGCATTGGAAAGTGTTTCTATATGAAATTGCATTGCCAAACTAAATAATAAAGGAATTTTTAAGAGAGCAAGAGAGCAAGCAAACATTTCTTTTGAATCAGGATTGGTCTTACATACCTAACCTGTCGGTGTTGGCAGAATACGAATGCTCAAAGATCTGCAGAACGGTTGAGTTTTGTCCTCTGCCTTCTGTGGGTCGCCTTTGAGAGTCTGACTAGGACCCAGATGTAAACACACGTTTCTGTCACAGGTCCTGTGTTTATGTCATAAACCAGAATATAACTCTACACTTAAGCAACTATTTTTTTGTTCCTTCCTGTGCAAAAACGTGGTCATTTCTTTATTGCACATAATGCAGGTTAGGAGAGCAGTTAAGATTAGCATTTTATGACATCTAAGTGGCTAACTGTTCTAAGTCCAGTTTAAACTAACAGATACATAATTGAGTCCTTATGGCATTTCCTAGTTACTATATATACACGCACACATACATATACACGCACCAATAGATGAATATGAACTTCTATATATATTCTCAGATGGATTATTATGAATATAAGTTTTACTGGGTTTTGGTTTGGTGTTGCAAGGGACATTTAAGTTTTTATTGAAAATTTCTTCATGCTTGCATTCACAGCCAATAAAAGAATTAAGTATATTTTAGGTCAAAAATAAACCTGTCTTGGGTGGTACAGTGCATTTTCAGAGTGTGACCCTATGGCCAGGCACGACTGCAAATCCACCCTGTATGCCTGTAACTGATTTGGGACTTGGATTTCTGATTTGGCTGAGAGATGTGTAAAAACCTCAAGTAGTCAACAGCTCCCTATTGGCTGTGCATCTGAGGGGCTCAAGAGCATGTTTATTCCAGCAAGTGTCTGGGATACATTATACTCGATAAATTGGCTCCTGCTACTCCTGTTTTGGAGAAGATGAAGAATTTGTATACTGTGCTAAAATAAATGTACTTTGCCCAAATAACAATTTCCTTTCATAAAAACATTCTGAATATGCCTCTATCTTCTGAATCTTGTACTGCCCATATTTTAAACATGTGGCATTTCTGAAAGAGCAATAATGAAATTCTCCGCCCCTTCAAATTCAGAGGCTGGCTCAAAATCTAGAATTTTACCTAAAGGCCGTCTGAATCTGGATTTTGAGAGGTTAAAAAATAACATGGTAGGATATTTGGGTTGAGCGTTGTTCTACATATTTTTTTTTTAAGGAAATACCAGGAGCAAAGATCAACAGACTCCTTATATTAGTACATAAAAAATTTAGATTATAAGTTATTTCTGAATTATAAAAATTGACTTAAAATATGATCTTCAAATAAATACCATGCCTGTAGTCTTTGAGAAGAGAAAATTTCCATTGCCTTCGGTGTTCTTAGCAGACACATATTTGGCAGTTTGGGGGTTATTGTTGCTCCCTCTTTAAATGAAACTTTTTGAATGAAATTATACTTTAAAAAATATATTTGTGAATGGGTAGAAAGGGTAAGGAGTGGGTTCAAGAAGGCTAAGGCATCCTCCTCAACTGGCCAATTTGGCTACTATTTCTCTTTGGACAAGGTAATGTGGTCTAATTGGGTTAACGTAATTTATCAGTACATTGATTTTTAGAAGAAGTTCTTTTCACAGGATATACATGGTCTATTTTGAAAAGTGTCTGGGTCCGCATACCTTCAACAGTTTAGGATAAAAAAAACAACAGTCTTTGTGTTGATTTCTGCCTGTTTCCTGTGTACTGGTCTTATCGCCTGATCTATAATCGGTGGTCTTTGAAAGCGAGGGATTAGGTCTCATTGTTCTGACTCTGACTTCGTGGTATCTAGCACAAATCCATAGATACTTGATGACTGATAGAGACCACAGTAAAGCGTGTGAATCTGGCCCATTTTGAAAGAGTGTGTAGGATAATACCCATATTCATGCCCTGCTTTATACGCTCTGAGGCCCCTTTGCTTATATTATGTCATTTGATGTGAATACGTGAGAGAGGGTGGGGACAGGATTTCATGTGAGAGGGGGAGACAAGTGCAAATTTTTGAATGCTCACTGAGAAGTGATGAGTCCTTATAAGAGCAAATCATCAAGGTATTTGCATATCTGTCACTGCTTGTGACTGGATTCCCCTAAACTGAGCGAGAGGAAGTTCCCATAGAAGGGGCAGCTCAGATTACTGGCCTGTAATGGATGCTTGGTCCAATGCTGAACTACTTCCCAGGCCCGATCAAGATTCTCTCTAGACCCCATTCAGTCAGATGCAGAGGGACCTGGGGGTTCCAGAAACTTTCCCCTCCCCTCCCCTCCCAAAGGAGTTCCCGGGTGCAAAGAAAGCAAAAATAAAAATCAAAGCTAGTAGAAAGGATACAGGCCAATTAGTCCCAGCTTCCTCGCGGTTTGGTGTAACCCATTTACCCCTCTTTGCCTCACTTTCTCTAAATATAAGAAGTTGGATTACACAGCTTTAAAACCACTTATAAAATATTAGAATCCTGGTTGTTTTAATAAATTTCAGCCCGGTTGCCTATTCCTTTATATTCTCCACCCCGCCAGGAAAAAGAAAAAAAAATTCACCCTGTCACTCCACCTCTCCTTCCCTGCAGGCCCACCTCCAGCGCACCTCCCCGCAGCTCACTGAGCCCACTCCCCAGGCTCCTTCTGGTTTTAACACGGCGGGGCCCAGGGGTCCCGGTCACCCCGGCCTGGGCAGCTGGTGGAGCTCGGCTCAGCGCAGGGGAGCCGGGGGACGGGGTTCTGGGAAGAAGGCTCTGGTCGCCGGCGCCTGCCCTGGGGTCGCTGCGCTCTCAGGGCCACGTGAAGGGCGCCCCTCAACCCGGAGGCGAGGGCGCCCCTCAAACCTCAGGCCAGGGCGCACGGAAGAAGGCACGTGAGCCACCCCGCCGCCGGCTCGCATTTCTGGAAGCCAGAGCAGTTTGCGCCCTAAACACTGAGACAGACGCCCTCTTAGCGCTGCCCGGGCCGTTACCCCTTTTCCGTTTGTTTTGGGAAGGACCGGCTCCTCGGCCCCCACGTCGCCGAGTTGGGACACCGGTGCGTCCAGCTGCCGGCCGGCCGCCGGGCCCCCTCCCCGGGCGCGCGCTCGCCACCTTCGCGCCGGCCCAGCGCCCGCCCCGCCCGGGCCGCCGGCGGCACTGCCTGCGCTCGGATTGCGGGGACGAGGAGACTTTGTTGTGAAACCGAATCTGACCCTTTGGCTCCGAGGCAGGGCCCCGAGCCCGGGCCGCTGACGCCGCAGCCCCACCCGGGCAGGAGGGCGGTGATCGGAGCCCGGGCGGCCGCCGAGGGGCGCAGCTGCCGCTTGCCGACCCCGGAGCGATCGCGCCCACCCGCAGCCCAGCCCGCCGGCGCCTCGGAGGCCTCCTGCTGCGGAGGGCAGCGCCGCCAGGTACGCAGAGCCACCTGGATGGGCACCGTGGGCGCGCGCCGTGAGGGGACCCCGTCGGGGCCAGCGGCGGGGACACGCCCGAGGCGCCCCCCGACCCCGCGGGCTTAGGAAGCTGCACGTGCAGGGACCCGTTTGTTTTCCTTTGGGGAAGTGGTGACTGATTGGGACGTCGGGGGACAGAGGGGAGGTCATCTTGACCTTATTCGATGTTGTGATTGCTGTCTTGGGCGTGTGCTTGCGCGTCAAGATCAGCACTGGGGGGCAGTGGGGACAAGAAGATACTATATGTAGCACTTTCCAGCCACCCCGATTTCCTTCCTAAGGTCAGAGTGGGTGGAAATCAAAGAGGCCAGTTAAAAGAAGTGGTGGCTGGGTAGGAGGGGTCAAGCAGGTCGAGGCATTGTTATTTCTATGAATAATTAGGGAAGCAGTAAAAAATAAACAGGATCTTTGTTTTACCTTTGGTAGGGTCAGGGGGAGGTGGGAATACTGCATACAATAGAAATCGTTTTTTGTTTTTAATTGTTTTCTTCATGTTAATTAAGACCCACCCAACTTTTTTGTTCTGGTAGCCAAACAGACTGATGCTAACTGGGTAACTAATGTTAACTCAAGGCTTCTCGAAAAATTTGGGTGGGGAGAGCACTCAGACCTTTCAAGAAATGTGAATGGGTATATAGGAGAATCAGTGTCAAGTGTCTGCTTGGCACAGAGGATCCCAGCTCTGAGTGATACTGGCAGGAATAAGGTAGGAGCAGGATGTCCACATCAGGAAGGCATCCTTCCACCCTGTCCAGAGACCCTGGATCCTGACTTCCCTGTGTTTCTAGCTCTGGCCTGTTCATTCAGCCAACCGGTACATGGGAAACAGGCCATGTACCAAGCAGCTTGTAACATGGATAAAAATGGGTTCTGCCCCGGAGGAACCGTCTCCGGGAACATTGTGACCTCATGTGACTAGTGCTCTGCTGGGGAAAACACAGGTGTGCAAGGCTTCCTGGAGGCCAGGGCTGGCTGAGCCTGGGAGGCTATGCAGGGGTCTGGGTGGAAGATGTCTCCTCCAGGCTCAGGGGCGATGGCACCAGGGGCCCTAAAAGTAGGTTGTGATCATTGCAGGTGAGCAGGAGAGAACAGGTGCAGGAGGGATGTGCAGGGGTGGGAGCTCGGGCCACATTGGAAAAGGCTTGGATGGCAGGACAAATGAGACCAAATCAGAACGGTTCCCTACTTGGAAGAGAGTAAAACCTTAAGTTTCACGTATTGGAACATATGGAGGCCTTGGAGAGAAGGCAGAGAAAAGTGCTAATTAAGATAAATGACAAAATAGGAACTATAAAAAAATCTATTCGTAAGATTATTTAGCCTATAAAAAAGTCAAAAGGTGCCCGGCCAGTGTTGCTCAGTGGTTGTGCGTCGACCTGTGAACCAGGAGGTCATTGTTTGATTCCCAGTCAGGACACATGGTTGAGTTGCGGGCTCAAACCCCAGTGTGGGCGTGCAGGAGGCAGCCGATTATCATTGATGTTTCTATCTCTCTTTCCCTCTCTCTGCCTCTCTGAAATCAATAAAAATATGCATTTTTAAAGAGAAGAAGCACTATAATAACAATATTGTTTTACTAATTGTTATTGTAGTAATCTGAAATGAAGCTTCTAAGAGTGTCCTTAAGCAATTGACTTACATGATACATTTTGGATGTAAAAACTAGAGACAATTATTAATTGCATTATATTTTTATAACTTTTCATCCTTTCCAGAATTCTTATCATTTGCTCAACACACATTTATTGGACATATACTATATGTCGGACATATTTTCCATCAGCTCTATCCTACTAGATGGTATTAGTGTCGTTGTATAGGTGAAGAAGTAGGCTCAGAGAAGGTAATTAATTTTTCCAGGATTATAGAGTTGATAAGTACCAGAGTTACCAATTTCAATTCCTGTTCTCCTAACTTGTCTTAAGTGGTCTTTTTCTCTACCCTTTGACTCATCAGACTAGCTCTGATTTTGGCTTTCTCCTCTTTATCATTTATATCAGTGACTTGAGAGAAGAAAACTAAAGTAATGGCTCTTAGGTTGGTGTATTACAGAAAGCTGGTCATCTCAATCATTGGCTTACAGAATGAGTCATAGATAATATGAGTAAGCTACATCGATGGACAAAAACTCACAGAATGAGAATTTCACAGGGCTCAATCAATTCCTCAAACAGAGAACAGGGGGACTGTGACTTGAAAACAGGTCATTTTTAGAAGGGTTCGAGTGTCCCTAAGCTCAGCAGCTGCCAGTGGTGTCCGGATCCAACTGAGCACTGAGCAAAAGACATGTCCTGTGGAGAGACATCAGAAAGTTAAGAACTTGGTTTTTAGAAGATATTTTGGGCCCAGGAAGGAGAGCTCTTAGGGGATAGCATCATAATATTAAATATTTCAAGGACAATTTTGTATAGGAGGATATTAAAATGTGTTTGTGTTGGTGCAGAGGAGAAATTGAACCTAGAGAAGATGGATCTATTTCAGCTCTGTATAAGGGGAAAACCTCCTAAAGGCTAAACCTTCCAGCCATGGACCAGGTGGCTTGCCAAGCTGGTGAATTTCCATCCCCAGAGGTGTTCATGCCGAAGCAGGTTGGCAATCTGTCAAGATGTTTCGGGAGATTCCTGCTCTGGAAATGCGGATTCCATAACTTCCTCCCGTGGGCCAGTCACAACATCCCATGCCTTATATGTTCCTGTCACATTACATCACCCATGAACAGTTTTCTCATTGAACTGAAGGAAGACAGATTTCTTAAACTCTTCTAGGTTTGCACTAGTGTCAGCTGGCCTTTGATTTTAAGGAAAGAGTGAAATTCAAAGAAACCCTGACTCACTGCCTCTATTCTGACAGCTTAATGCTTTCCCCTTTACTGACTTTATTTTCCATGTTTTGACCTTGGAGACTGCAGACCTACAATCTTATTTCATTAAGTAACCCTTACTCTTGTCAAGAACCAACTGAAAGAGTCAGCATCCAGGCACTGAAATTGCTTTGCTAAAACTTTAGTTGGAATTGTCAAGGGTGAGGGAGGGAGTGGTGTTGGAGTAGAGCAGGGGAGCATTTACTCTCTAGGTCCTCTTCAGCTGGCACATGAAATAGCATTAATCCTTAGGTCTAATGTGGAACTTAGATCCCCAGTTTTAAATAAATATGTTACCCCTGAGCTGGATATTGAAGTCTATGCCTTCATCCGTGGTTAAAATTGCCTTTGAATTTTAGTAGCAGAAACAAACAAACAAAAAGAAACAGCATAATAATCTAAGAAATATATTTTCACCTTATTTTGATAAATGAAACTGCTTTTAAATTTGTGGACAGCTGAGCATATTGTGGGCTAGGCACAGACCAGGACTTTCTGAATTTTTATTTTATTTTAAATCTTTTTAAAAAATATATTTTATTGATTTTTTTTACAGAGAAGAAGGGATAGGGATAGAGAGTTAGAAACATGGATGAGAGAGAAACGTCCATCAGCTGCCTCCTGCACACCCCCTACTGGGGATGTGCCCGCAACCAAGGTACATGTTCTCCACCAGAATCGAACCTGAGACTTTTCAGACCGCAGGCCGATGCTCTATCCGCTGAGCCAAACTGGTTAGGGCTATTTTAAATCTTTATTGTTGAAAGTATTACATATGTTTCCCCCACCCCCCCATTAACCCTTTTCTAGCCTGCTGCCTGCCTCCCACCCCCACCCCATGCCTTCACCATCTTATTGTCTGTGTCCATGGGTTGTGCATACATGCATAAAAGTTATTTGGTTGATCTCTTCCCACTTACAATTGGACTAGGGTGTTACTGAAAACCAAACTTCCATTCACCATTCTGATTCAAGTCCTTAAAAATTAGAGCCTTTAGCACTACATCAGTGATCACCATTCCAATTGAGTGTTAGTTTTAAAGAGAATTATATACTGTTTATGCTTCACCTCAAAACCAAGAGTATGTTCCTCAGCCTCCTCTTTCCTTCTATACATAAACCATGAACATTATTGGTTGTTGAACCCGTATCTTTTACTCAAGCAGGAATGAATGTCACCTGCATTAGAGAGGAGTGTTGGTGGATGGACATCTAGACGAAGATCAGCACTGGCATCGTGTTTGATTTGGAGGGGCAAAGACTATTATTCCCAATGAAGAAGGCAGCCACCAACAAAATGAGTTGTTGCTTTCTTGACTGTCCTGGAAAAAAGTTGACAACTAGTAGGGAATATGAGTTGTGGCACATTTTAAAAAATATTATTAAGCGTATCACTGAATTTTGACTGTTATATAGATTCATGTAACCAGTACCATCAAGATTTAGAATACTTCTCCCATCAAGATTTAGAATACTTCTAACCCCCCAGAACTTCCCTGTGCCCCTCTTCAGTCCAACATCCTCCACCCCCACCCCAGCCTGGCTCCAGGCAACCACTCTTCTGCTTCATCCCTGTGGATGAGTTTTGTCATGTATTTTTAACACCTTAAGAGGATTTACTGGTAGCTCTTTCTAAGTAGAAGTAAAGAAGTGGATATTTCACATCCCATCTTTTTCTTTTAAATAAAGTAAGAAAATCCATCAGTTATAGTTATATACTTAATTTGCATAATAGCAAACATAACCATTGAATGGAACCCGTTTAGTTTGTTACCAGTGGTTTTACAGCACAAGTTATTCTAAAACTGAAACTGTAGTCTTAGTGGGATGAGAATGTATTTCTGTGACTCATTGTATCCGAACCACATCTGTGGAGGGACTAGTAATGCCCTAAATTCAGTAGATACAGCAGCATTAATACACCAGCCTGGCGAAATATGAGATAACTTTACCATGTGTGATTATGCTTTAGATTATTTTTTCTCAGATTCTGAATTGTATACGATTGATAGGTCTGTGGTCCTCAAGCAGTGTGCTACAGCACAGCACTCTTCCTCAAATTCACCATGGGCATGCCACCAGTCACAGCCACTGGGCAACATTGACTTTTTCTATGCTTAAATATTTTAAGACAATGGCTGTCAGACTCAACCAACCGAGGAATCCTGTGACATGGTTGATTGTTAGGTAAGAGGAGGAAAAAGTGTTCCGGATAAAAGATCCCATGTTTACTGGAATGCATTTTGGCTTTTCTCCTTGAGTCCCTGGGAGCAGACTTCATTCAATGATGAGTGGAAGCAAGAGCACGTGAAGTGTGTGCTAACCAAGCATACGTTTACCCGCACCGCAATCATCCTCACCATTGACTCAGCTAAAGCTTTCACATGTCCAGCCATGGTTTTTAGTGTTCAGACGTTTACCAGGAATATAAAAATTTGGTAACCTCTGGCATAGGGAGATTCATGAATGTTGTGCAGACTACAGGTTTCTGCGTAGCAATTTAATTTGGACATTTTAAAAATGTGACTTCTATGTTTTATCCTTCTACCAGGGCCAGTGTTATAAGTAACGGAAAACTGAATAAGTGAATTTTTTTAATCTTTCATTTATTGGTTAAGGTATTACAAACGTGTCTTCATCCCCCCATTAATCCCCAACTGCCCCACTCATGCTCTCATTGAATAAGTGAATTTGACCTCACTTTGCTATTCTACTTTTCTTTCTCTTTTTATAAAAATATAATTATTGATTTCAGAGAGGAAGAGAGAGACAGAAACATCAATGATGAGAGAGGATCATGGATCGGCTGTCTCCTGAACACTTGGGGATGGAGTCCATAAGCATGTACCCTGACTTGGAATTGAACTGTAACCCAGCCGAGCAGGAGAGCTACTGTTTTTTTGTGTGTTTTTTCCCAATTATCATACCTTTTGATCCTTTAATTAAACTCTTTGGAGTTTATTCTTTAAGAAATAATGAAAAAAAATCTGATGAATAAAGATGAAGTGTCATATGCTATAGTGAAAGAGTGAAAACAAAAAACCCCCCCCACCTCCCTCTCCCATGTCTTATCTATAGAAATATCTCCTTGATGGAATATGACACGGGCATTAAAAATGACAAATGCACATGGCACAATATTAAGAGAAACTGGAAAAACACAAACACGAAGATTTACAATGATTATAGCTATATAAAATTGTGCATGCATGAAGACAAGTTGACTCTATGGGATTATGTGTGTATTTAAGGTTTTCTAAATCTTCCTTATGTAGTAAGTGCTGCATTGAAATAATGTGTAGATCTTATGCTCTTGAAAGCACAGTCTGAATTCAACTATAGTTACTGCATAAGTACATGTCACTATTTTCCTAATTAGTGTCAACTCATTTGACCCCTTGCTTTCCATTCTTTATGTGCATAGAAGTAAGTCACATATGGTGGAAACAGAACTCTGGTCATATTTATTTTGAAGTTGAATAAAGCATACAAAAGCTTCATACTTAAAAATTTTAAATAAACCTGGTCATGTTATTTAGAAATTTTAAAAAGAAGAAACGGGCTTCATACTTAAAGCTTTAAAACAGCAGACAAGCTATAAAAGCAAAGTGGTATAGATATTTATTTCTGTAGAAACCGATGAAGAGCTGAGCTTGTTTTTCATGCATGACATCCGGGTTTGGGATGTGTTCCTCAATACTTTGAAAGAGCAGTGGTCATCTGGTTTCTGAATCTGACTTACCTGATTATGCCCAATTTCTGTTTTCAGCGGTTTTCAACCTGTGGGTTGCGATCCCTTTGGCGGTCGAACGACCTTTCACAGGGGTCGCCTAAATACATCCTGCATATCAGATATTTACATTACGATTCATAACAGTAGCAAAATTACAGTTATGAAGTAGCAACGAAAATAATTTTATGGTTGGGGTCACCACAACATGAGGAACTATCTTAAAGGGTCGCGGCATTAGGAAGGTTGAGAGCCACTTAGATTCTAAGCACATTTCTTAGGCACGCGAAGAAAGCAAGGAGGAGGTGACAGTAAGACAAGCGTCTTGTAGCTTCTGGAGCCAAGGAATTAGTTGAGCTGGGCAAACCTCTGGAGGTGATTTATCCAAAGGTTCACTTCACTGCAGACTTCTGTTTGTAAATTTTCTTAAAGCCCCCTTGATTTGATATGTTTATTCAATCTGTAGTTGTAGTCTTCTGGGGACATACTTAAGAATAGCCCCTTTCTTTTCATAAAGCAGTGTTCCACCACTAGTTTCCTTCTGCTTCTCAGGAATGTTAGAAAACTCAACACTTGGTGAGAAGGCAAAGATTAAAGTGATGGTGTGTTGCAATGAAAACACTCTTTCATCCACAGAGCCACAAGTTATTAACAGTGTCTGATGGGTCTCTGGGTCATTAGAGATGATTTATGTGTCATTGAAAATATAAGCCGTTTTTTCAAAATCAGCACAAAAAATTACAATATACATGATGTATACAATTTTTAAAAAAATATTTTCTTCCCAGTCACAGTAGTCCCCACCGCCATGCCCACCTTATTCATCTTTAATTTAGAAAGTCTGTCCCCAAAGCCTGCCTGTCTAGACCCTTTTTCTATCCACTTCATGCCTCAAGTAACTTACATACTTCTTCCAACTTCCTTTTTCCTAATCTTTTGTTCTGACCATAACCAGGATGTTCGTGATGAGGCAGAACTAAAGTGAAAGCAAGGTAGTGTTTACTGTGAAATGAGGTGATATGGATTTTTTTTTTTTTTTAATCAACTGCTGGCTTTGGCTGACGGATGGAAAAGAGTAGGAAGCATCCATGTGGAGTGATTATGGATTTTACTGAACCTGGAAAACTTTAGGTTTAGAGCTCCTCCGTACTATGTGTGTGTGTGTTTTTTTTTAATAAAAAGGAAGCACAGGATAGATATTTTTGTCTCACATGCATTAAAGTTTCTGTATTTAGAACTATTCCCTATTTTAAAAATTAGCAGGCTTATCAATTACAAAAGGGCATAAAGTATTACTTCCAAATGTGCATCACTAAATTCTATAGGTATAATTATAATGTCACCATCAGTGGCCCAGTTTCACAATTCCTCTGAGCCCCCAAAGGGGTTTTATGTAATTGTCAGATGTGTCAGATTGTAGTCTCAATTCGATGCCTTCTGCCTTATCACTGTATACATCTGATACTTACATTCTCTAGTTGCTAGTATGGGCATTCTAATTTCAGCCACCTCCTACCACACTCCTCCAAGATTGGCAAATGTAAAGGAAATGCCCAAGGTTTCCATTAATCCTGTGTTAACCTAACAAAGTTAGCTTTTCAGGGGTGTTTCATCCACAGGCATGGGATTGGGACTGAAGAAGGTATAGTTCCCTCAAGTGTTGAATAGACCAACTCAAGCAGGCCAATACCCCTTGTTTCTTCCTTGCCCAGGAGGCCTCCCACAGTCTCTCCTGACAACTGCCTGGTTCCACTAAGCACTAGATGCCCAGGCTAGCATCTGATGAGGGGCTGCTAATGCAAGGCAGGGGCTCTACCACCTCAAGCTGTGGGTGCCCCTACCCGGTTACTCAGGACCTGAAATGGCCTTGGAAGGGGCTGCTTACCACTCTCTGCCCCTGGAGAGTGTCTTCAGGTGTCCACATGCAGCTAGCAAATATGGAGAGTAGGGATGTACTTTGGTATATGCCCAGCTGTGCATTTTTATTTTTTTACTATTCAGTTGATTTTTTTCTTCCTTTTATTAGTCAGTAACAGGCTCCAGAATATCGAACTTGGCCAGCAGATCCCCAGGACATCTCTTAGTCCCTCATCTCTTTGTTAGGGAACTTTATACTTCAGTGGCTAGTAAAAGGGAAGCCTTCCATTGTGTACAACTCCAACAGTGTCCCATAGCAGTTGAGTCAGGAGTGGGTAAATAAGAATTTGGCTTTTTGGAGTAAATGCACACGTGGGTGAATGACTTAATTCTGTGCTTTGACAAGAGCAAATGTTGGGGATGGACATGTGAATGCATATCTACCACCAGACTCTTGGTGCCTGTCTTATAGGGACAATTCTTATACTAACATACCTGTCTCTACTGTTGTACAAGTTTCCCCAAACAAATCTCATCCTACTGATCCTTCCATCAATGTGCACCTCCCCTTCCCATCCTATACCTTGACTAGCCTCCTTGGACATCCTTTCACTCCTTCCTTCTAGAAATGATTCTTGACTTAAGTCTCTGTGAAGATCACCTCTAAGGACTCAATATGTGTTTATGCATAGTTCTATATAGTTTCATAAATAGCTACTCCCTATGTGTGTAAGATAGGTAAGTAAGTAGGTAGGCAGGTAGATATGAAACAAATAACTCATTTTTGCTTGAGTCTGTTTCTTAGGGTACTGGAAACTAATTATCAGGACCCCAAATTTTATGCATATTTTAAGTCTATTTAATGATAACACTATCATTTAACTGCTCATCTAATTCTAGCTCAACATTGACATACACTGAGTGGCCAGATTATTATGACCACCTGACGTTTGTAGTCAAATTAGCTGTAATTTCCCGCTGAAGTTGCGAGAGGGCCAGGCCATTATAAATAAGGAAGCAGGTTGTTTACCACGACAGTAGAAGTGATTTTTTTTCTGAAGATATGGGTAAACAACACGATTTAACAGGCTTTGGGTGTGGGATATATTTGAACGTGAGTGGCCAGATTATTATGACCACTCCATCAGTACTTCAATTGGGCCAACTTTTGCCTTCAATACTGCAGCAGTTCTTCTGGGTATTGACTCCACAAGATGTTGAAAGGTGATGTGAGGAATCTGACACCATGCCTGATGAATAGCACTGTCCAGTTCTGTGAGATTTGATGGTTGTGGAACCAGCTGCCTGATGGCTCTTTTAACTTCGTCCCACAAATGCTCAATTGGATTGAGATCTGGTGATTGTGGGGGCCACCTAAGCAAGGTAAAGTCTCCCTCATGTTCTTGAAAGCACTCCTGCACAATATGAGCACCATGGCATGGCGCATTGTCTTGTTGGAAGAAGCCATCTCCATTGGGATATGCCATCAACATGATAGAATGAACTTGATCAGCCACGATACTTAGGTATGTTTTGCTATTCAGACGTTGTACCACATGAATTAAAGGGCCCAAATCATGCCAGGAAAACATGCCCCAAACCATAACACTGCCCCCACCAGCTTGAAGGGTTGTACTCATGCACATGGAGTACATGCTTTCATACTGTTTCCGCCAAATTCTCACTCTACCATCTGTATGATGCAACTGGAAACGTGATTCATTGGACCACATGACTTTTTTCCAATACTCGACTGTCCAATCCTGTGTTCCTGTGTGAATTGGAGACATTTTATCTTGGTAACTGCAGACAGCAAAGGTGTTCAAACAGGCCTTTGGCTTCCATATCCCATATGATGCAGTATATGGCTAGTTTGCTTACAAATGTCAGGTGGTCATAATAATCTGGCCACTAAGTGTGTGAATATGTATATACATATCTAATCTAATAAAAGAGTAATATGCACATTAACCCTCACTTTGTTACACCCACAAACCATGCCCACAAGCCACGCCCACCAACCAATCAGGAACATATATGCAAATTAACTCAACTAAGATGGCAGCAGCCATGGAGCTAGAGTTGCCCCAGGCAATGGAGAAAGCCAGGGTCCTCTGGGCCCTGAGCTCTACTCAAGGCCACAAAGTTTCAATTATAGAAGATAAACCCCAGATACCTGTGGGGCTGGGACCTTGGGTTTCCAGGGGCAACCCAGGCTTCGAACGGGGGACCAAGACAACAAAGTTTCAATTATAGAAGTTAAATAAATCCCAGATACCTGCTTCCAGCCAGGCACCCCAGTAGGGACCTGAACCCTGAAGGGGCTGTGGGCAGTCTGAAAATGGCCCTCAGTCCCTCACCCAGGCTGGCCACACCCCCATGGGGTGAGGGTCCCCACTGGGGGGCTTTTCAAGCCTGCAAACAGCCATCAGCCCCTCACCCAGGCTGGCCATGCATGCCAGCAGGTGGACATCCCCCGAGGAATCACAGACTGTGAGAGAGCACAGGCCGGGCTGAGGGACACCCCCCCACCCGAGTGCACAAATTTTTGTGCACTGGGCCTCTAGTGTGTGTGTGTGTGTGTGTGTGTGTGTGTGTGTGTGTGTGTAATAGAGAGATAGATATCCCATGTTGAAAGGCTGTTAAATCACATTGTTTACCCATATCTTCAGAAAAAAAATCATTTCTACTGTTGTGGTAAACAACCTGCTTCCTTATTTATAATGGTCTGGCCCTCTAGCAACTTCAGCATGAAATTATAGCTAATTTGCCTACAAACGTCAGGTAGTCATAATCTGGACCACCCAGTGTATATTCAAAAATTGCTATGTATCCATGTATCAAAAACACTCATTCATTCATTCATTCATTCATTCAAAATATCTAATGAGTGCCATATGTGACCGGAACAAGAAAGTAAGGCATGGTCCTAGTTCTCATGGAACTCCAGTCTAGTGAGGGAGACAGTAGAGAAAGAATTACAGTCTATTAGATAAGTGCTATAATGGGACAGGCTTATTTATAAACCATGAGAGATCAAGTCCAGCAAGGGAATTAAGGGTTTACCAGAGCCAGGCTCCTAAATATCAGTAGACCCAGTCATGGCATAGATTTCATAGTTTGGATTGACATGTAGAAATCTGGAAACAACTATGCTGATTTAGCAAGCAGGGGAGGCTTTGTAAATAAAGGCCACAGCTCTTCGTAATTTTTTGATTTTTTGAGTGAGAGTCTTTCTTAACGGAGGCATCTACCTGAAGTAGATGAATGCTGACTCGCTCGACTCCTCAATAATCTCAATCTTTGCTTTTTAGCCCAGGAAACAATAACAAACACAGCATTTAGTACAGAATAGTTTCATCTTCAGAAGAAATAAAATTACAAATGAAATACCTTTCATGCTCATGTAATTTGACCAATCTTAATACCTTAAACTGTTCAGCAAGTTCAATATGGGAAGATGGAAAAGAAACACATGGGAAATAATCCTGGAATATCAAATATACAGATTTTGATTGAAACATTCCCGGGACAGGTACAGAGAGGATGGGAATTTAGGGGAAATCAGAGGGGGCTTTGTCTTGGGTCTACTCCCTTCTGTGAGGCATGAGACTGCCTCTGTCCCTACATATAGGCTCACTGTGGGAAGTTTATGTGAAAGCACTTTGTAAACTGTGAAGCATTTTACCAATGAGAGGCAGGATTATTATTACTTTAAAATGATACCTTATCGCCTGGAAAAGTTAACGTGCCTCCAGAGAGTCACGTAAGCAATGAAAAAAGTCTAGTTTCTGAAATATCTCTGCCCTAATTATGCAGTGAATCACCTCCAACCAATGCTGGTGGATTCTAAGATTCAGTCCTCAAATTTTGCATAATTCAAAAAAGAGATTGCTATATTTTATTTCTCGGTTAAGCAGACCATAAATACATTCATATGCTCTTTGTTGACTCCTCACCTAGAATTATAAAATAATTTCTGGTTAAAATTACAAAAACACTTTGCTTTTATAAGGTTCTCCAAGGGGTGTAGGTATTTATGAGTCTTACATTGTCCAAAAAGCATCAACCTTTGTGCTGACAGTGGATAAGGCACAAGTTTTCCAGCATCGATCATTGTGAGCAGAGCAATCATAAATGCGAGCTGGTCCAGCATTTCAAAATTACATCCCAAGTGGTCCAAGCTTGGAGCATTTTACCTGAAGATTATGCATTTCAATACATACATTCACTAAATTGTAAATCTAAAATGTAAACCTGTATGACATCATCCGGTAGAAATCTTTCATTTTGCAGATAATAAAACTGAGGCGCAGAGTGTCTAAATTATTTACCGGAAGTCATTCAGCTAGTTAGTGACAGAATTAGAACCTGAATTAAGATCACTTGACTTCCACTACAGTGGTTTACCTACCACGCTAACATACAGAAGTTCAAGTACATTTATAAAAAGTGATATTGGTGTCAAACTAGCACATATTCCCTATTCTGTTATTTTATGTTGGGTAATATTGAGATCATGGTGTGTGTTTTTTAATCCTTACCCAAAGACATGTTTGCTTGTTTTGAAATTGATTTTTAGAGAGAAAGGGAGAGAGAGAAACAGTGATATGAGAGAGAAACATTGGTTGTCTCCCATATGTACCTCAACCAGGATCAAATCCGTCACCTAGATATGTGCCCTGACCAGGAATCGAACCTGCAACCTTTTGATGTAGGAGATGATGCTTCAAGCAACTGAGCCACCCAGCCAGGGCAAGATCATGCCTATTTTTTCAAAAAAGTACATGTATATTTAAATTGAAGTTGCATTGAAGTTAATGTGAGGCATGTCTTAGTTACCAAGCCCAAGTAAGTAAACCTGAGTCTGTTTTGGGTTCCTCATTTAAACTTGAGCCTGAAAATTAATGTTGAAAGGAAATGAGAATAGGCAGCAAGATGGCTGTATTCTGTTTCTGGAAGATAGCTAAATGTGGAATATATTTCAAAACACTCAATTTATTGTCCATGTCTTGAAGTTTCCCAAACCCCATTCTTCTTGAAGGTGTTGAGTCTCTGACTGACTAGACTTGATCAGCCGTGAAACTGCGACCTAATGTAAACTTGCTAAGAAACAGCAGAATAATATCCTTGCCCTGAGGGTAAAACACTCAACTCTAGGTTTCCCTCTTTTAGACCCTGCTCAGACGACAGTCATATTTCTTTGTTAGTATTTCCTCTTTGCATTGTGGTCCAATTGACGTTGATAGATAGCGAGGAGAAACTGAATTCAAAAGGAAAAGAAAAAAAAGGAAAGGAAAAAAACAAAGCTCTCACACTGTTGGCTCAAAACTAACGGGTGTGGAAAGCTCTCTAGCCGGGCCTCCGTTCTGTTATTTCCTTGGGCTGCAGCTGCTGACAGCAGACACACTGAGCTATCATTTGGCCGCATTCGGCTCATGTGAATTGTGATAAACAGCGAGCCCATAATATTTATTTTAAAGATTCGTTCCATGAAGGTAAGCGTTCCTGACGTGTGTACACATGCTGGTAAGTGGAAAGCTGCAGATGGGAAGATGGGCTCTTCATTTCATGCCACACGATCAATACGGCTGCGTGGTGCTCTCTCCCCACAGGTGCAGAGGTGCTGGGACCCTTTGAAGAGTGTGTAGCTAACAGCCCATCTATAATTCAGAAGGAGTCTTCGATGGAAGACCCCCGGGGGATAAATGGACCGTCTGTAAGTAAACAGAATGTCAGTCTTAAGGAAAGAGTTATTACTTTCAAAATCGTAATGACTATTTTTGTTGTAACCTGAGTGTCTAAGAAATTCCTCAAAAGCTCTGTGCCGATTTTTAATGATTTTTAAAGTTATGAATTAAGGAGTACACTATTTTCTCAGCCAGACCTACCTGATATCTTTCTTAGAGGCATCAGTTATCAAAAGTAGAGTTCTAGAAGGAAAAGCCAACCTGTAGTATTACTTAATTACTAGTTCACCAAAAGCGTAAGGTAATTTGAAGTCTTAAGGTTTTCTTTGCTCCGGGGAGAACATGTATTTGTATCATAAGACTTGAAATTAATATCTAAGTTTGGATTATCTTATATGTATTTGTTTTAGAAATACGTGTGTGTGTATGTGTGTGTGTGTGTGTGTGTATCGTTCAGATGTTTAGTGTGGTAGTTTTGCAGTTTCATGAACTCTAAGAGTGGCTTTACATGAAGGAATTCTCTAGGTCTCTGAGGTTTTCTTTTGTTTGTTTCTCTTATGAGCAGAAGAGAAAGGATCCAGAAATTTTCCCCAGATTCCTATCAGGAAGAAATATTTGCTTCATAAGCGAATATTCCCAATTAGAGGAAATCTTAGGAATAACCTTTCAATTCTTTAGAACTTGAATGTCAGCAGGTATTAATTTTAGGAAAGCATCTTTCAGCAAGTGAGGCGCTTCCTTGGGACATTTCCGCAGCAATATTTGGGGTGACATATGTGACTTGCTCTGATTGGCTGTGGCGCCCTTAGACCCATGGTTTTGTAGCTCAGCCTTATTCACAATAGAATTATTATAAACCCAAAGTGTGATCTTTAGTAATGCTGTTGTGGTTCCTGTAAATGCGTGTCTTACAAGACCTCTTGGTGTTAGGCAATAAGCAGGAGCTGCTAATGGATGAGGATTTTAATAACAAAGGGTCAAGTGCTATATGGGCACTTTGCAGTCAGACTGTATGCAATTACAGTGTATTTTACGGATCTCCTTGGTCATCTTGTCAGGTAATTCACATAAACACTTCCAGATCATTCCGTGTAGCACAACTTTTACCCCGAACAGGCAAAGCACCCTGAACTCAACCCATCTAATTGGTTTGTTTGTTCTTTTAAGTTCCCGTTATGGGCCCGGGGTATTTGATTTTATTATCATGTTAGAAATACTTTTGTAGCGCATATAAAATAAATGAAAAATAAACTCACTGGTCACTACTCCCTACTGCCCCCTTTTATGTAACTTTGCTACTTAGATTGATGACAGTGTCTGCTGATACTATTTTTATTGCTACTTTACGTTATACAAATTCTAATTTAAGAATTAAGACATTAACTGTGATTGGAGACTGGAATCAATGAACAGAATGCAATGATTCGTTTCTCTTGCCCATTATCACGAAAAGAGGTGTACAGTGAGCAATCTCATTTCAGGGCATTTTGAGGTTTTTGTTTCGTCACATGAAGAGTGAAGCAGTTTTGTTCTTAAAGGGAACCTGGCTGTTTCAGAGGCACGACAGCCAGGGTTTTCCTCAAGGGTGGACACTGCGGTTTGGTTCCTGTCTGCTGGATCACGGAGGCACACAAGGCGCCTGCGCAGAGCCTCGGCGAGGCTCCTTCAGGCTCACTGCCTCTGCCTCTCGGGTTTTCTCTTTGCCTTTGGACGGTGGGGAAACAGGTTCAAGATGGGAAGAGGACCTAGAATGTAGAAGAAAATACTAAGAAAATTCAGGAAAATAAAGGATGGAAAGGAGACCTAGAATAATTCCCGAAGCACTCATACTCCCAAGCATGAGTAAAACTTGCCCTTGCTCTTCATGTTTGTCTTTCAAAAGCTTTCTTAGAAAGCATCTCAGAATAAATGCAAGAGTATATAGGAATTGACCCCCACTCCCTGCTTCAACATTATCAACATTCTGCCATCCTCATTTCATCTCCCGCACCCCCACTCTCCTCAGCACCATTGGGATAATTTCTTTAGATAAATTTCACGTACATTGAAAGGCACAGTCTTAGCGGTATCATCCTGACAAATGGACATACCTATCACAATTAGAATTTCCATCTCCTCAGCCAGTTCTCAAGCCCCTTCTCACTCAGAACCTCCCCAATACCCGTCCCCTACCCCAGGGACAAGCACAGTTCCAATCTTTGATCAGTTCCATCTATTCCAAAAGTTTACACGTGTTCTCTTTTATTTCTGCCTTTTCCATGCAGCATTAGGTCTGTGAGGCACATCATTATTGAACGTGTGTCAGTAGGTTACTCATTTTTATTATTGAATAGTATTGCATAGCACATTCTTTTTAAAGAATATTAAACATATTCTAAGCACTTGTCTGGAAACTTCAGTTTCTGCAAATGTAAAATGAGGAGCTTGAAATCCAACTAACCTGATATTGTCTCCGCTTTAATATTTATAACTCGTACTTGCCTTCACTCTGTAGCTTACAGGAAGACTGGATACTTGCTTCCCTCAGGATGTTCCTCTTAGAAGTAGGACCTTTGGTTTCCCCACCAGAGATGGTATTTAAAAACAAACAAACAAACAAGCAAAAGCTCTTTTGTAGGTTTTGCATGCAAAGCCAGTTTATAAAACATATCTCTGTGTGTATAATTATCAGTATAGTCATGTGAATGTCTGTTGCCTTTGTAAACGGTGATCCTTTCTCAACTTTACATAGTTTTTTCTTTACTCTATGGATAGACATGTGTGTGACCAGACAGGAGAGGAGTCAGTGAAACCCTCTCATTTCTTCCTACGAGGCCAGACATTTGGTGTGACAGGAGGCTAACAAGATGCCATGACAGCTGGGGGGCCTGGGTATCTCACTGTGGGAGAGGCCAAGAGAAGCTCCTTTGGCATTTCAGTGGGCAGCGAGGGGCCATAGTGCGGGGGTCCCTTAGAGAAGGATGCATTTTCTTAATCTTGGTGTGGTCATGCTATGTGAGACTTGTAGCTGGAAGTTGTGAAGTGGCTTGTGACACTTGAGGGAGGAGAAATGATTGATTATTTGAACATCAGAAGGTACAATATCCCTGTAGTGTAGCCTCTTGACCCCAGTCAGGCTTTGGAGATGCGTCTCACGTGACAAAAGACCATGGGCAGAGGTGAAGTCATTTCTCATTCTGATCCTGGGCACATGCAGCACTGGGCAAAGGCTGTTTAATCAGGAGTTCCACCTTTTTTATTCTGGAAAGTTCTTCTGGTGTGTTTTCCACATCTAGGAAGAAATAGCTTGTGCAATTTTGTAAGTTTTGTCTACTCCTCGATTCCCCTGATGAGGACAGAAAGGTGAGGAGTGGGATTTGTGGGGCTCTGCCTCATTTCTGCCACAGTTCTGGCCACTCCTCCGTTGCCTCTTGAGGAGTCCCCATTTGGATGAGCATAATCCACTCTCTCAGTAAACAACTCTGAAACACAAACATCAGAGAGCCACGCTATGGCTGCATCTTTCCATCTCTTTAGTTTATGAGGATTTCTAGAAGGAAAATCATGTCATGATAAGGAAAGCATCTACTAGCTCCTTGAAAAAAAAGTGAATTAAAAAATAAATCACCATATCTGTTCTTGAGGCTGTAAGGCTTGCAGTTAAAAAAATCCACCATGGAGCCTGACTGACATAGCTCAGTGGTTGAGCATTGACCTATGAACCAGGAAGTCACTGTTTGATTCCTGGTCAGAGCACATGCCTGGGTTGTGGGCTCACTCCCCAGTAGGAGGTGTGCAGAAGGAAGCTGATCAATGCTTTTCTCTCATCACTGATGTTTCAATCTCTCTCCCCCTCTCCTTCCCTCTCAGATATCAATAAAAATATATTAAAAAACACAACAACCCACCATGGCAAAAACTAAACCTTGTGTCTGAATTGGGTAGGGAGTCTTGAATCATGAAAACTACCTTTTAGATTCAGAGGCAGACGACCTGATTTAACATTTACTAGTTAAAAAACCTGGGCAGATTTCCAAGCACCAGCCTCCTTAACTGAAACACTGGAGATAATATTTACCTTCTCTTATTAAAAATTACATTTTTGTAGCTTAAGTGGGATCATGTATTTTAAAGTTCTTTGAAAACTGCAAAGCACAACATAACTTTAATGTACTTTTATTGTAAATGTCTCTAGAAAAATGTGGTCACGGATAAAAAAATTACCTGGTCACCTATAAATCTACAGTCAATATTTAGAAAAGCAACCATCACACCTGTGCCAGGTATTACATGCACCAACACTCCTTATGTTTGGTCGTGACGTTTTCAGCTGTGGGGAAATCGGGTCTCCTGCTACTCTAAAAGGGACATGTTATTATGCATAGTAGATAATTTACTTTCATGATAAAAATTTCAGGTGATGATACTTGAGAGCTTTGCAGAGTAATTACATGTAGGGCTCCATTGTGTTATGTCGCCTTTAAATTATGGTAAATTTGAAATGCTAACAACAGCTTTGCTGGTATGCTGGTTTGGCAAGAAAACCATGAAATAAAATATGTATGTACCCTATTGCTATACTTGGCCATTCTCAAAATGAAAAGTGACTTTTAAAAAATGGAAGAATTAAATATCTATTTCATTATCAGAGAGAGGCACACTGTTTAGCAGAATTTACTAGAAGTAGTTATAACAAGTCTGATACACATGTCAAACTAACTGGGAAATTATCAATTAAACCAGGACTTAATTGTTTTTTTAGCTACACCACGAATGAGATGTTTTATATGAGTGGCACTTTTAGGTAACTTATGTGTAGTTTTATTTCTTTTATTAAAAAGCAGGAGCAACTTATTGAAAGCCTGTGTTAGTTTCTTCAGAGTCCTAGAACAACATACCACAGACTGGGGGCTTAAAACAGCAAGCATTTATTGTCTTCGTTTTGGAGGCCAGAAATCCAAGGGCAGGTTGTGGGCAGGGCTCTCTCTGACACCTGCAGGCAAGCCTTCCTTGCTTGGTAGCTTCGGAGGTGTGCGAACAATCCTTGCCATTCCTGGAGTAACAGCCCCAGCACTTCTGTCTCTGCCTACCTTGTCATATGGCCTTCTCCCCTTGTGTCTGTCTCTTCTTCTAAGGACACTAGTTATATTGGATTAGGGTGCAACCTAATGACCTCATCTTAACTTGATTACATCTGCAAACACTGTTTCCAAATAAGGTCACATTCCCTGATACTGGGGATTAGGACTTCAATCTATGTCTTTTTTGGGGTGGTAGGTGGAGGGAGAGTTGAGAGGATACAATTCAATCATAACAAAACCTAACAAGAAAGGGAATCCTAAAACCTTATCAATGTGCCTACCTAGCCCACCCCTCTTGAATAATTCTAGTTTCTTTGGTTGCAAGTAGTAGGACTGACCAGGAGCTGACTTAAGCAAACAAGAGGAAAGTCTTAAGAAAAATGGTATCCAGGGAATTCAGGCAGTTTTCTTTGTATATTTCTCTATCTTTATTATTATTTTTAAGTCTTCTCTTTGTTTACAGACTGGCTTTCTCTGTTCCCTTTGCATAGTGCTGGCTGCCGACTGTGGCTGTCGACTGTGGCTGCCATGTTACTGGGCCATCTACAGAAGGCAACACTGTGCTCCTCTGCATGGGCCAGGGCTCTGCTGGTGGAACTAGGAGCAACAGCCACCACATGGTACTTATCAGAGAAGGGGCAGGCAGACCACCCAGTGGGTGCCTACTGTGATCCTTTAAGAAGCCCCAGGCTGTGCATGTTGAGGCCCCAGTTTGAAAGCACAGCTCTAGTCCTACATCTTCATCTTGCAGATGGTGAGGTTTAGCCCTTAATGTACGGTCACCTACATCTAATTATTTTGATGGAAATATCTAACAGTGAATATAGATAATTCTTTCCTGACGATTTAAGGTCCTTAAATTGTTACAGCTATTGGTTATAAGCTGTATCCCTGTTGTACTAGTTTATCTTCTCCTCCTTGATTTGTCTGAGAGCAGCAATGCTGTGCATTTTCAGTACTAGGTGAGAAAGCAGGGACCAAACTCAGCAAGAAGATACTAACTTGGAAATGGGCAGCCAGGTGGGCGTAGTGGAGAAAACCCTGGTGTGGAACCAGAATACCAGGTTTTGAGTCACAGCTTACTAAATATGGGACCTGGGGGGAGTTATTTCAACTTCTGAGCCTCAGTTTTGTTTTTATAAATAGAGATGATAATATCTGTACTGCTGGGTCACTGTGATGAAGAAATAAGGAATCGTCTGCCAAAGTACTTTGTAGGCTGCACAGCAGTACACACAGCCAGTAGTGCCAAGCCCTCGGGCGTCCTTTCAGATGGGCAAGGCACTGTGAGTCAGACGTAGCTGCTTCGCTGCTTCGGTCCTTGCTTTGCACTTGGACTGCTCTTTAACCTTTCTCAGCCTCAAGTTCATCCCACTGTTGCAGGATGCTGGGCCCGTCAGTGCGCCTTCTTTTGGCCATCTTCCTCATCTGTAAATGAGATGATGCTAATATCTTACAGCACAGGTTGGTGTGAAGATCGAAGGAGGTTACATGCGAGAGTTCTTCAAATGGTGCCTGACACACTAAGTGTTATCTCAGCATTTGCTATTGTTACTAATATCAATTGCACACAATAGAGCAAATGCACCATTGTTAGTTAAATTGATGCGACTGGGGCGATGAGGTACTGTGTCTCATTTTAGACACAGAGTTAAGAAAAGATTATGGGTAGGGAGGTAGGACCAGGATGGGAGGAATTAGGTGAAGTTTTGCCTTGAATAGGCAAGGCTGGTTGGACACACTAAAAGAGCCACGTTGGGATGTGATCCAAGAATTTGGGGGAGTCTGGCTGTCGAACTTCAAATTGGGCACCAGGTTGTATTAGCGGTAGGGTATTTTAGGTAAAGAGTAAAACCTAGACAGGAAAATTCTTCCAGAGCCAGGACAGTGACTTGTTCATATTTCCAGGGCCAGACACAATGCCACACCCTTCGTTTGCATTTGTTTGTCTGAGCTGGCCAGAACCTTGTGCCCTGGTACAGCCCAAGTGGTCCATATGCCCTGAACAGATGGAGTGTGACAAGGATGAACGTTGCTTGCGATGGATGCTAGAAAGGAAAGAGACTCTCTAGCCATTTAGACTCACTGCCTGTGGCCTGCCTCTGCTCAATGCGCAGGGGTCTGAGAGCTCAAATTACTGTGGGGGTCAGGACCGGGGACCTATAACCAGTTAGCAGTGATGGGATACAATCTCTCTTTCTCAGGAAAAGGCACAGACTTTGGGACATTTTTGTTTGTTTGGAGGTAGGAAGGGAAGCTTCAATACTTAACACTTCGTAAGCGGGCATTTTCCTGCCATTGTGTGGTAGCGTTCGAAACACTTTCCTTTGTGCAGGGGTACATTACAAAACTGGCACATGTACCGCGTTTCACTGCATAGCTTATGAGCGGCACACACACGACAACGACGTAAAACATTTTTATTTTTGCCGGTTCCAAGGTATGTTTCCTTATGTCCATTGACAGTCTCCCTGGTGGATCCGATTTTACTTGTTTCCCGCAAAAAATGTTTAAAAGGGAAAAAAACTAAAAACCTTCCTGGTTGATAATTCTGTTAGGAGTGATGCTAATCACCAGAAGAATGAGCTAGAATAAGAAAGCCAATCCTATATAATAAAAGGCTAATATGCAAATTGTCCCCTCTACCAGGAGTTTGACAAGGGGGCAAGGCTGGCCAACCGCCCACGACCCCTCCCTCCCGGCCACTCTCCACCCCTCACACCCCATCAGGGCAGGCTGGCTGGACCCCACCCATGCACAAATTTGTGCACTGGGCCTCTAGTTTAATATAATGCCACTACAATAAATATTTTTCTGTAAAGAACCTGATAGTATTTTAGGCTTTGTGCACCAGAAGATTCTATGACATATTTCAGCTCCTCAGTTGTGGCATGAAAGTTGACATAGATCAGACCCACAGGAAGGTAGAGATACCAGTTCTCTTGTCTGCGTGAGGCGGTTCAACAACTGCACCTCTGTCCTTCAAGTTCTCTTCTTTTCTCCTCGTCAACCCAGCTCAATCATCTTGGATTTGACTTATTTCCTCTCCCTGGGCCTCATTTTCTTCTTCGGTAAAATGAAGACCTGAGGAGCTCTCTTCTAGTTCTACTGAAGCGTGATTCAACTAGTGTCCATATTGTACCAGATAGTCAAAGTTAATAAAGTTTATACTTCACAAAATAAATATGTGTGGTGTTCCCCAAGAGATGGGTGGAGGACCCTCACAGCAGCGAAGTTTGTTGGGAACCTACTGAGCACTCAGTGTGATGATCCAATCCCACTGTTCCAGGATAGAATTGAACCCCAATATGATGCATATTTCTAAGGTCCTTTCTAAGGTCCTCTGATCTCTTCCTTCCGCAACCTTCTTCATCCATAAGTCAATGAAAACTATTAATTGTAGAGCCCATTGTATATCTTTATATTGGCACTAATACTGTGATGAGGGTCTTGATGCTCATTTTTCTGTACATGTGTGATTTTATTTGTATAGATGTTCCTCTGATTACTTTTAAAAGATACTTGGAATATCAATAAAGGCCACAAATACATTTTGTGTACCTTCCAGAATGTGTTGTGATTTTAAAATATGTTCACAAATCCCTTTAAGGGATGGAGTCTCTTGATGTTGACCCCTTCCTTTGGATGTGGTCTGGACTTAGTGACTCACTGGCTTCTCATAAGCAGAAAAAAGAGCAGAAGTGATCGTGTGCCACTGTGAATACTAGGTCCTAAAAGGTGAAGTGAATCAGTCACTCTGGGGGAAGCTGGCTGCCATGTTGTGAGGAAACTCAAGCAGCTTTGTGGAGGGGCCCAAGTGGCCAGGAATGGAACTTTTTTATTCCCATATGAGGAAGTCTTCTTGAAAGAGGATCCTCCAACCCCATTGCAGCCATCAGATGATGCCATCCCAGCAGACAGGTGAGGTATAGCCTCATGGGAGCCCCCAATATCTAATAGCACCTAACTCAACTGCTACCAGCTTTCTGACCCTAAAAAATTATGTGCAATAATACAGGTGTATTGTTTTTAGATGCTAAAATTTGGGGTAATTACTTATGTAGCAATAGATAACTAATACAGTGATCCTGTTGATTTTTTTTTT